>JALPQI010020622.1:0-23045 GCA_025490895.1 Thaumatotibia leucotreta | reverse complement strand
GGGTAGGGTAACATGAGTGGGCAAGTAACGGTTAGGTTAGGTTTTTGATTGCCAAGTCATGTTACGGCTACAGTGATTTGGAAAGGGTCAGAAATGATCGTTTTTCAGTGAAGGAAAACATCATGCGGATTCATTCCATGGTCAGTTGGTCGTCGCTTAAGCAGAAACGAGTGCGAAGCCTTAGATTTCAAATTTTTGGATTACGTTACTGAGTAAACCTCGGGTTCTGTGAGTCGTAGCAAAGGACGGGAAAGCTCTAAGAACATGACCACTAATATGATTTTCCCGGTAGCTATCGATTGTATTGTAATAGACATTTACTTTCCACTAGCGATCCGCCCCGGCTTCGTACGGATGCAGTTTTGATACATGTAAACCTTCCTCTTGAATAACTCCAAATATCTATTAAAAATGCGTCAAATTCGCGGCTTATGGGCAGGATAGACAGCGGGATTTATACTATTTACTGATTCCTTTCGCTTATAATATAAAAAAAAAACACAAAGACGCAATGCACAGATAGTAGCAGCACAAACCTATGGTATTGTTTTTGTTTTTTCTAAACTCATTAACATATTTCTGCATGATTATTCAAATAAAGCGAGTAAAAAACGGCCCCATTTGACTGGTTCCGATCACCTAAATGGGCCTTGTTAATAAAAATCTGTGTTCCTAAAATTGAAAAGAATTTGCAATCGATAAAGTTAATTTCCTGCTCAGCCCATTCACTCGAATTCCCAGGTTATTGTTGAGAATCTTGTTCAGAAATCTCGTTTCATATTTCTTTATCGCGTCATCTTGGTATTGATTTGTGTCATATTGTCAGTAATTGGGTCAACTGATAAATATTTCTGTCAAACGGTAGCTAATTTCCAAGAGTAATGGTGGGTACTTAATGATTGCATGTACATAATTAATGGAGGTATGGTTTGGGGATTAAATAGCTTGTCTTAATAGTACGTCATTAATAGATGACATTAATTATGTTTACGGAGAAGCACCCTTTGTGATGGATTGGAGTATTTAATCGCTGAAAATAATGTTATTGACAAGTCATTAATTTAATCAGGTATTGCTTTGTGGAAGTCAATATCAAAGTATAAACAATGCATTAAAGGATAAACGATTGTATTGCGGAATGACTTACATGACTTAAAGTCCTAAGTCCCCTAGGTGGGGCAGAGGGCGTCCACAGTGCGTCGCCGTCGCGATCTATCTCGAGCTGCGAGCTTCACCTCAGGCCGTGACAGCCCGATCGTCTTTATCTCGGATGCCACCAAGCGCTGCCAGGATTGCTTTGGCCGTCCACGTCTCCTTTTGCCTTGTGGGGTCCATTCTAAGGCTTGCCTTGGTATGTGGTTTGGGTCTCTTCTGAGGGTGTGGCATATCCAAGTCCACTTGTGGCGCGTGATCTGATGTCCGATCGGGGTTTCGTGACAGAGTTCTAGGAGGTGTTCATTTGTAATTTTATTGTATTGCGGAATAGCAAAGTAATATTGTTTGTCCTTTAATATTATTATTGTCAAACCAGCAAAGCTATATTATCATTCGTCAGAAGAAAATAAAAGCAGGTATACATTGCACTTGCATTATTTCATAATCCCGCACTTTTAGAACACAATATTGGCCTTATCACCAACTTAAATCTGACGAATGGTACCCATAAGTATGTCGGAGACATGCTTCAGTTGGCGCAGACGTGTACGACATGTCGAGTCATCGAACGTCTGAATAGTCTTATTTACAATAAGAATAGTCTTATTTGCAATGTTTACATTTAATTTGTTAAGAGTTATAAAATCTAGAAAACGATAAGCAATGTTTTGCTTGAGATGTTCTTTGCTTGGCCCATGTAGGTAGACATTAAACGTCATGTTGATATCTACCCGCCTGTGAAGCAGGTAGTTTGGAGCTGACATTATAAAAGGTCACTAGCGCAGTGTACAAGGATTCATTCTTGATTTAGAGTTGGCAGGGGCGTAGCTAGGGTAAAAGGCGCCCGGGGCAGGCGCCAAATTTGCGCCCCCCCCCCTTAACTGAACTTAAAGGGTTCCTAGTTAGTACGGAACCCTTAAAAGGCTCACTTAGGATTCCGTAATATTTTCCAAAATTCAACCTACTAGGCAGAAAAAAAAGTAGATTTTCATCCGACTTCAAAAAAGAAGGAGGTTCTCAATTCGACTAGGTATATCTTTTTTAGGGTTCCGTAGCCAAAATGGCAAAAACGGAACCCTTATAGATTCGTCATGTCCGTCTGTCCGTCTGTCACAGCCGATTTACTCGGAAACTATAAATGCTACACTAACGAAATTTGGTAAGGATATGTGTTGTATGAACTGCTACAGGATTATGACACTAAATTGTAAAAAAAACCATTGGGGTGGGGGCCCTCCATACATGTAACTGAGGGATAGAATTTTTTTTTTAGTTGTACATAAGCGTGTGGGGTACTAATAGAAAGGTCTTTGAAAATTATATGAAGGTTTATACATCAAATTTTTATTTAAGCAAATCGTTTTCGAGATATCAGCTCTCAAATTCTGAAAAATGTGTCCCCCCCCCCTCTATTTTTTAAACTACGCAATATAAAATTCTGAAAAAAATATATGTTATGCACATTAATAAACTCTATCAATGATTTTTGGTTTGATTAAATTATCTCCTATAGTTTTTGAGGTAGGTTGATTTAATTGTATTTTTTTAATAATAAATTGATAATGGTACGGAACCCTTTGCGCGCGAGTCCGACTCGCACTTGGCCGGTTTTTATGTCTGTCTTTGTTTATGTCTGTGTAAATTATGCATAAGAAAATAAAAAAATCGGCTGGTTCAGAGCCCCCCCTGATATTGCGCCCGTGGAAAATGTACCAATCTAGCATTTTTTTTAAATTACGCATTAAGATTTTCTTTATGTGTTGATTATGCACAAGAAAATCAAAAATGTTTGCCGATTTGGCGCCCACCCTAATTTGATTTCTTTATGTGTACCTAAATTATGCATAAGGAAATAAAACAATTTGGCTAGTTTGGAGCCCCCCCGGATATTGCATCCGTGGAAAATTTACCAATCTAGCTTTTTTTTTTCAATTATGCATAAAGATTTTCTTTATGTGATCATTATGCACAAGGAAATCAAAAATGTTGGCCGATTTGGCGCCCACCCTAATTTGATTTCTTTATGTGTATCTAAATGATGCATAAGGAAATAAAAAAATTGGCTAATTTGGACCCCCCTGATATTGCGCCCGTGGAAAATGTACCTACCAATCTAGCATTTTTTTTAATTAGGCATAAATATTTTCTTTGTGTTGATTATGCACAAGGAAATCAAAAATGTTGGCCGATTTGGCGCCCGAGAAAAATGTACCTTTCTAAAATTTATGCATACCTACAGATTATCTTCATATGTAAATTATGCACAATAAAATCAAAATATTTTGTCAATTTGGCGCCCCTCCTAATTTGACGCCCGGGGAAAATGTACCAGTCTAGCATATTATGAATTTACATTTTTCTTATGTATAAATTATTCAAAAGTACCTATATCAAAAATTTTGGCCGATTTGGCGCCCCCTCTGATTTGGCGCCCGGGGCACGAGCCCCCCCTGCCCCCCCCTAGATACGCCACTGAGAGTTGGAATAACTAAAGCATTCCAGGGTTGAGTAAATGATGCATGGACGCAAGCTTATAACTCTCCAGTCGTTTTCTATCAGTATAGTTTATAGTGTTGTAAATAGTCTTGTTTTAAGTGTGTACTTGTTGTGATTATTTAAAGTTTGGAAAATGTAAGACCGTCTGAGTTTCTTGCTGGTTCTTCTCACGACAGAGGTTTATCATTTGTGAACCAGTATAATAAAAGATTGTAAATTACCTTGTGTTTAATTATGTGCGTCCATGCATAGATAGTATACACCTTTGTACGTAGATACGATCAGTAGCTAGGTCTAGGAATTAAATATTCGCCTCCCCTGTTCTCGGCTGTCCCTCTGACAAGTATGTATAATTCCAATACATTTAGTTTTCCGGAACAATGCTAACAATACCAAGAGCCATTACTTCCGAAGCCACCCAACAAAAGTTGGGAACCCTTCCGATCCAATGGTTTCCCACCTATTGCACTGACCTATAGATAAATACATACAGGGTGGAATGGAACGACGATCTTTCCCGCTACCGACCGAGTCTACCAACTATTACGATGAATTTTCAGTACAGTACCAACATCGAAATATAAAAAAAAAATTAACCCCTCATACAAAGTGAGTGATTAGTTAGAGTTCAATAGTATGGAAAAGTCAATTTTCCATGTACGCTTTCGATGTTGGTCCCATACTGAAAGTTCATTGTGTTGGTTGGTAGACTCTATCGGTAGCGGGAAGGAACGTCGTCCCTTTCCAGCCTGTATTAAAATACGACCGACCGACATATCATATCATATCTAAGTTCACAACTTCACACGTACAGGCTTTTTGTAATAAATAAAAAAAATAAGTGAAAATCGGGCAACCGCTATGAAGTCAATCCGACAACTGTCATTTCAACACATTTTGTGTCAAAAAGAGACATTATTGACAGATAATGTGTGGAACTGACAGCTGTCACGTCTGACTTCATAGCGGCCGAGCAATTTAATCGAATGCTTTCTATACATCCATACTTTTTTTTTTGTACTTAGGTACGTACATATATGTTGCAATTGTTTATTACTAGACGGAGAATAGTACATTGTGCATCAAGGGAGGTAAGTACGGAATTACTAACGAGAGTGTTAGAAGCCCGACGCCGTTAGGCGGAGGGCTTTTATGACTCGAGTTAGTATTCCGCTTACCGACCGTGATGCATACAATGTTTTTCATCACACTTGCCGAAAAAAAAAATAAGTTTTAAGAAAGAACATTATTAAACGACGTACTGACATTTCTATTACTCCCTAGGGAATTTCACTTTTCTATTACTCCCGCTGCGCGCGCAAACAATGGCGCGCTTAGACAGCAAGTGTGATGAAATAGTACAATGTGCATCAAGGGAGGTAAGTACGAAATTACTAACGAGAGTGTTAGAAGCCCGATGCCGTTAGGCGGAGGGCTTTTTATGACTCGAGTTAGTATTACGCTTAGCGACCGTGATGCATACAATGTTTTTCATCACACTTGCCAACCAAAAAATAAGTTTTAAGACATAATATTATTAAATGACGTACTGACATTTCTATTACTACCTAGGGAATTTAACTTTTCTATTACTCCCGCTACGCGCGCAAGCAATGGCGCGCTTAGACAGCAAGTGTAATGAAAATTATATTAGTTTGTTCTATGTTAATACCAGCCTACCGCGAATTGCAAGATCCGCAAATTTCGAGTTCTTGTCTCTGTCACTCCAAAAAGGGAGTCATTTGAGTGACAGAGGCAGATTTCAACCTCAACAGTGTCAACCTCATGCAGTCAATTTATAACAGACTGCCGAAAGACAGCGGGTCAGCGGCGGTTTAATAATAGGGTTCCCGTCACGCATCTGTCACGGGACCCTAAAAAGGTATTCGATAATACGTAGCAACGAGACGTAACGTAGGGTAAACAAGACCGCGACCCGAATCCCGCAAATATTCGCGTGGATATCAATAATCAGACCCCTTTCTTCTGTAGGTACGGTCAAGTGCAAAAATATGTATCGATTTATTCCTCTTATAAATATGTTACGAGGTTTTTATTAGATAGAATTAAGGTGCATTGGGGCACATTTTTATGCTAGGTGATTTTTTATTCACTGTTTAATTTTTAAAGGGCTAAATCTGAAGGTCTGAAGTCATATTGATGAACTGTTACTATGGGACCGACAACCGATTCGAAAAAAAAATCTGATGATCCATCCATACGTTTCCGCCTACGAATACGTATATATGGATTGGATTGGAATACAATATATCTCAGGGTTTGTAGAGGACATCAGATTATTTTTCTCGATTTTTTCTCAAACCCGGCGTAATGCGTAAACTTACGTTAAATATTGTCCTAACGTTTCGGACACCACGTTGCACCGGTGGTCGTAGGAAGACTGCCACTGGTGTAATGTTATGCCCGAAACATCAGGATAAAATTTAACGTAAGTTTAGTGCAGTTAAATCCCGATAGTCGTTAAAATATTAGTGACAATTCGTGAAAGTTTTAATCGATGTAGTATACATGTATGAAATAAATCGAATTATTTGTATTACATATATTAATGGTAACATCAAACCTATATATACATTAAAACTAACAATAATCTATTAAAAAATATACTTAACTAGTTTTATTAATTTTTCACCAATCTCCAAGGTTGCCCTGAAAGTTTCGGGAATCGGAAAAAATACGCATTTTAATGAAATAAAAGTACTTTTATTGTTTTTCAAAGTATTCTCCTTTGTGTTTAATACACTTTTTCATTCTCTGAAACCAGTTTTTAAAACAGTTATTGAAGTCTGAAGTGGGGGTTGACAAAATGGCCATTTTATAAGCGTCGACTGCTTCTTCCGCCGCGGTCTAAAAACGCTGACCACGCAACCGATTCTTTATTTTCGGGAAAGTAAAAAAATCGTTGGGACTTAGGTCGGGGCTGTACGGAGGATGGTCCAGTAATTCGACGTTTTCGCCCTTCAGATAGTCGTCTGTTTTCTGAGCGGTGTGAGGGCTGGCATTATCATGGTGTAGTATAATACGGCGGTTAGGGTTAGTTTTTCGCAGTTCAGCAAAAACAATCGGTAAACAAACGCCTATATACCAATCGGCATTGACAGTTCTTCGATCTTCAAGAGCGATAGTCGCCACGTGACCCGATTTGGAGACAAACGTGGCTACCATTTTTTTGATCGTGCTGCGAGAACGAACAACTTTTGTCGGCTTCGGTTCGTCTTCGTAAACCCAAACTCGAGATTGGTTTTTCGATTCAGGCTCATATGCGTAAATCCATGATTCGTCACCTGACACAATACTAAAAACGGCATTTGAGCTTCCTCCATTAAATCTTTTTAAAGTTTTGCGGCACCAATTGACACGTACCGTTTTCTGGTCGTCAGATAACAAGTGAGGAATCCACCGGGAAAATAACTTCCGCACGCCCAACTCTTGTTGTAAAATAACTTGTACCTGACTCATTCCAATGCCTAAAGTCTCCTGAATCTCCCGATATGTAACATGCCTATCTTCCTTTATCAGTTGGCGAACAACATCGATGTTTTGATCGGTAACGGCCGTTTTCGGTCGACCCTCACGTACGTCATCCGCAAGAGACACACGGCCACGTTGGAATTCCGAATACCACCTGTATATGGTCGTCTTTGAAGGTGCTTGACTACTAAAAGCAATAGTTAATCGGTCTCCACATTGTTGTTGTGTTAATCCACTTTTAAAGTCATAATAAATCATTGCTCTAAAACTTTCGCGGGACAGCTCCATTTTCACCAGCGACTCAACGACTTTAAAAAACAATTGAAAATAGGACATTGTTTTTTTTTCTAAGTGGCCAGTGTTTTCGAATAATGAGACTATGCTTGTAAGAAAGAGGTATAACACATGTCAATTATACGTTCCTAAGTATTAAATTCCCGAAATTTTCAGGGCATCCTACGTATCTGTTTGTTAGACTTTGCATTACGGAATATTACACTTCTTGATATTAATTTACATCATACCGGCTTTCTTGGCGTCGGTACATGGGGTAGTAGACCTAGTCGCTAGCATTTTACCTCAAAATGGCGACAGGGAAAGCTTACCGTATGTAGCCGACGCCCTGGAGGCATGGTCGGCTCTCCACCCGGACACGCGCCCGGAAAACCCCTGCATACAGCGCGCCTGGGATGACATGGGCTGTAAAGCCACCCTTGATCATCTAATCGACGGGGCAGAGGGAACAGACCGTGCTAGGCTCCTGGCGGTATCGCGCCCCGAGGCTGGGGCATGGTTACACGCACTACCGTCACCTCAACTGGGCACTTTACTCGACGGTGACTCATTGCGCGTGTCCGTCGCTCTTCGCCTGGGCTGCGATGTATGTGAACCACATGTATGCATCTGCGGTTCCATGGTAGGAGCTGACGGTCACGACGCACTGAGTTGCCGGCGATGTACTGGGCGGCACCCGCGTCACCATGCCCTAAATGATAACATCCAGAGGGCCCTCAGATCAGCTGGTGTTCCTTCTGCGCTTGAGCCGCCAGGTCTCAGCCGCACTGACGGGAAACGCCCCGATGGCCTGACTTTGGTGCCATGGGAGAGAGGACGGTGCCTGGTTTGGGATGCGACATGTGTGAGCACCTTCGCCGCTTCGCACATTAGTCGCACCACACGTGCTGCTGGAGCGGCAGCCGAGTGGCAGGCGAACTTAAAGCGGCAGAAATATAGTCTCCTAGGACCGAGCTATATTTTCGTTCCCGTCGCGGTGGAGACAGCGGGCTGCTGGGGAGCTGACGCGAAAAAACTTATACGGGACATTGGACGTCGTCTCCGACAAAAAGGAGAGCATCCTCGCTCAGAGTCGTTCCTGGTGCAACGGCTGTCCATGGCTATTCAACGCGGAAACGCTGCGAGTGTTATGGGCACTTTTGCATCCGGAACGACGATGGGCGGCTTATTTTCCTAATTATAATATGTTATTTTTAGTCTTTTTGTTTTTAAGTTAGTTTTAATTTTAATTGTTTGTAGAAACTTTGATACTTGTTTTATCTAGAATAGTTTTATTTTAAAATATTTACATCATTATATTAACTGCATCTGAACAATATATTTACCTATTCAGTGATATTTCCATAAAATACGTTTTCATTCCAATTCTCGAGGGAAATTCAATCTGGATAGTGCAGCAGTAAAAAAAGTAAAGAAAATCCGGAATATGAAAATAAAACGTGAAAACACGAATCTTTATGTAAGTATTTTCCTGCAACGGAAATATTCAGTAAAATTCATTTGAGTACTAAAACGTCTTTTTAAAACATCTTAGTCTCCGTATATAGATAACAAAATTATGGTTCTATGAGAGCTTGTATTCGTAACAAAAATAATTATAGTCATTTTTATTAAAAAATATAAATAAATAATAAGCATCTAAACGGTTAATCTTACTTCAATCGATTTAGTCCCACTGTGCACTGTAAGCTCATATTATGGCTTGTGTTGGATTAACTAGGCGACGACATAAAATAAGAGATAAATAACTTATTCATAAACGTTTGTTAACTTAACAAGCCGTTAATAATTGTTTAACCCTTTCGGTCTTAACAATGTGTCCATAAGAGCAATTATTAGCGGCTTGTTAAGTTAACAAACGTTTGTGAATAAGGGGGTAACGGACTGTTGAAGGGTCGTTCAGAGATGGATGTCAAAAAACGTTATTCATAAACGTCAAATAGCGCTAATCAGTACCTCAACAGTTCATTATCTCATGCTCAAGTTATTTATTTATTTAAACTTTATTGCACAAAACAAAGAAAATTGTACAAATGGCGGACTTAATGCTAAAAGGCATTCTCTACCAGTCAACCATTGGGCCAAACAGAGACATTTTAGTTGGTTGGTGCTCAACTCGAATAATTATTAAAGATATAGTAATACCAAATGACTATAACAATACCTACAATAAGGTTAAGTTACGAGCTTTAGCGATCAACACATAAGATAGCGATAGAGACCCTGGGCCCCAGGTCACCTGACATGAAGGTTTTTATGAGAGCTATGTCGGCGAAGTTAGTCGGCACAACCTCGGTTGACAAGAGCTGGCGTGTACTTCTCAAAATGCATCGCTCTTACGAGCAGATAACGCCGCCAGAGTTAGATATTGGCTATGCCGGAGGCGGACCAGGGTGCTTAGCCAAGTTGCCAATCGCTAGCGCTCAATCGTCAATCGTAAACGAAAGGCAGCTAACTGTCTTTGTCGCACTGATATGAAAGAGTGACAGAGAGGGAAAACTACGATACGCTACTAAGCGTTAGCGATTGGCAACTTGGCTAAAGATCTTCGCACACTATAACAACTCCACGCCAATGCGGCAGCGACTCTACTCACACTCACGATGAGTAGTCAACTAGTTGATCCACCCAATGGTCACTAGTGGACAATGTGGTGTCAACGAGTGGGCAATGAAAATGGTTGCTCGATACACGTCAGTCGCAAACGCATAGCCGTTGCGTGGACAACGTGTGGTTGTTGCGTGACATACGAGTCGGTGTTGACCTTTAGTGTACGATGCGTAGGCCACTCGTCGTACACTATTTGAATATATTTTTTTGAAATTAAACCTTGAACGGGTGCGCCAAAGTATTTATAAAATTGCAACTTAGATTATTGGAACTCCGAAAATGTTTCTTATACAATTTAACATCATAATGATCGGTATCTAGAAGTAATCTTTGTTCATAATTATCATCACTTAGAATTATTTGTGTTCATAATGTTGTTTTTCATACATATTTTTAGTACTAACTTTTATGTTTATATAATTTTTCACTATACTTATTTTATGCTATATAATCTAATGTTATATTAATTTTTATCTGTATTGGTTTTATGTATGAATTATTTTTGTTTAATTAAATATAAATTGTACTATTAGTTACTGTAACACTAGCTACCAGCACAAATCAGGTTGTGGCAGAGTACTGTACTAAACGGGTTCCCTCTATCTGGCATAACTTTTTTTGTCCGAAACACTTACTTAGGTCCTGGCAGACTTGGCATAATCTATTTTGGCATAATCTTAATGAGGCAGAAACATCTGTGGAATGAGCTCCCTGCCGAGGTTTTCCCGTTGGACTACAGTATGGGGTTCTTCAAAAGAGAAGTGTACAAGTTTTTATTGGGTCGGCAACGCGCATGTGACACCCCTGGGGTTGCAGGCGCCCATAGGCTACGGTGACTGCTTTCCATCAGGCGGGCCGTATGCTTGTTTGCCACCGACGTGGTATAAAAAAAAAAACATCACTTGGCTTAAATAACAATTTTTCGAACATTATTTTGTCCGAAACTATCTTGGCATATCATTATTTACGCCGAGTGTTATAAGACAGAAATTCGATTTGCATTTTTTTTTGGGCCTATTTGTTGTGAGGTTGAAAATTTCTGCAGTGAGCGAGCGAAGCGAGCGAACAAAACCTTCCGGGGCAGATCCGACTCGGATAGGTTAGGTTAGAAGACTAAGGCGGGAGCAAAGCTTCCGCCTTAGTCTTCGAGGTTATTTTTTTTTAGCAACCTAGAAAGTACTCAGCTCAGTAACACAGTAAGTAACGAACAGAATATTACTACTACCTCAATTATATTGAGAGGTTGTAATTATTCCTTCTCTGTTATGCTAAAACAAACTATACCGATATTTTTTATGCACATCCAGATTATGCCTCATCATAAATAGGAGCATCGAAATTATGCTCGAATAATATTCGAACAACTCGAAATCTGCCACAACGAAATATGCTAAAGTTGAGTATGCCACAACCGTTTCTGCACAAAGCCCATTATGACTAAGTACATAGTTTATGTCATATAGAATTATTCATAAATTAATTATGCCACAACAGGGTGAACCTAATGGGACAATGTTTATAAATAAACAATTTATTTCAAACAACGTTATGGGTATAGATTAATCTACTTGACGACTTTAGGAGGATAAAATTTCGAAATAAAAATCGTTATGAACATTGTAGGTAGAAGTATAATTTTTAGTAAGAAAAAAAGTATGAGATAAAATTTTCGGAGTAATGATGATTATGAGTAAAAAACGGTATTAGTAAAAAAATCGAAGAAAAAATTGTATAAGTGCCAATATGGACCCCCTTGAACATATGACACAGGGTTTAAACAATGATTATACTTGAGTCGAGTGGGTGTGGAGTCGATATAGTGTGCGAATATCTTAAGCATACAGCAGCAGGCCTACCCAAGATACCATTCCGCAATCGTAATACGATAAGCGATAAATCACGTGACGTCTCATGATTGTGATGTCTTTATATATATATACCTAAGCTGGAGTTGGCAACGTCATTTACTAGTGACGCTTTGAAAAACCCATAAAAACATAAGTAGGATGTTTTATTACATATTTTCCTTAAATCTACTCAAGCTTAACCTTAAAAACAAATTTTCATAATAAAATGTTGTGCGATTATAGAGTGCCAATTTAAGGGTTAAAAGTAGATCTGTAATTTCGTCCGATTTTTTAAATGTACGTTATTTTCTGAGTTTTTAACATAATTAGGTATGTATGCGAATCTCTCAAGATCATTTTCTGGATTAATTCCAACGAACCAAAACATAATAAACTTAAGTAAAGTACATTACTCATAAGACTGAATTGCTCACAAGTTTCGCAAAGTTTAATTGGTCTACGATTTCATGTTCTGTGAAGGAGCTAAAGTATACCTATACTTAAGATGAAACCTTAGACTGTGAGTGACACTTAACCTTTAATTATTTTGGGAATACATATTAGGCAAGTACATACCTCGAATATTCCATAAATGGAAGGACGTGAAGGTAATAAAATACATATTTTTACATTGATAACTTCGCTCACATTCCATTATCCGTTTTTGGCTGACAGCCGAAAGAATTCCAAGCGTGGAGTTAATGCAGTCTTTCCATTTTGGGTAGGTAATTTTAATTTTGTAGAAACTACCTATTCGGCATCCAGAGACACGCTTGTGAAATTTTCATATTTTGGGCGACGGCGTGAAATGAAAATTTTGCGAATTCCAATGTTTTACGTAACAGAATATGTTTAAGGTATTAAGTAACCTACGTACAAGGTGATTAAAATAAACTGCGAATTTTTAGCAAGCTAAGTAATAAACGTACTCAGTACACACTCACACTTTCACAGACACACAATATTTTATTTTATTAAAGTAAAGTGTGAGTTACCTGACAAAACATAAAGAATCAACTCATTTATTATATTTTTTGCAGACGTTTGTAGATCATCAATTTCATCACCCACAATTGTCATTGCTGAAAAATTGGCAGTTAATTATAAACTTTGGGTATTATGGCTAAAAAAAACACCGTAGGTACACACAACGTACGTAAAGTATTAGATTAGGTACTAGTTGAAAACTTGAACATTGTTGGTGACTAATTTATACTGCATTGCATAGATTGTAGTAACCTAAACCTATCCAAACATTCTAGACACAAAACTACCATCCTACCCAACCTACCTACCTGTACCTACCCTCAGAATCGCTAGTGTCTTGTCTGTGATACCTACGACAGGTAGGTACAGCAACTGGCATTTAAAATCTTAAAGAGTTTTACATCCAAGATAAGATTCTTGCCAAGAAACACAATTAAATCGTGTTTAAACTGACTCAAAGCGAGTTAGGAAAGAAATTTAATTATTTTTTGTATTAAATGTACATTCTTACTTGCAAGCTTTTGTTTGACTTATACAAAAAGTAATCTCTTCTTTCTTAGTAACATGGCTAATGAAAAACTGAAGACATTTCAGCGTGCGAGACGTAAAAATAATTATCTTTTGATTTTCATTTCGCATTTCACAGTTCCAATTCCCCTTTCACTCTGCGTCCAAAGAACGGACCAAAGAAGTCCTCTCTTTAGCTTCCATTGTTAAACTTTCACAAACCTGAAGAGCCGAACAAACAGAGGAATTTGAAACAATAAGAAATGTCTCCAATTTGACACGAAGACGAATGCCCCTTTTAAATAGCGTTGAGTCTGCTGACAATTGCCACTTGAAGAGTGAGACTGACTAATGTGACGCAAAACGATAAATTTTGGGCCATTAGTATTTGAGTGCTAATAGCTTAGCTGCCTTACTTATACAGTGTGTTAACATGATACTGGCTTTTATTGAAACCGAGGAATGCGATGCAGATTTTTAGCCAAACCGTAAACATTATTGGATCCCAAAATGATAATTTTAAAATGAATCGTTAATTTGCACTTGACAATACAGATCGCAGCCACTCACAACGTTTGACAACTAAGCAGTATACGCGTAAAGGTGCATGCAGACCAAAAGAGCATTCGCTGTTCAATCCCCATACTCTACGAAATTCGATCTATACACGAAATGTGATTCGTTGATTTCGTAGAGTGGGGGATAGAACAGCGAATGCTCTTTTGTTCCGCATGCACCTTTACATTGATCGTTAAGGAAATACAATAAATTGGTCAATTTAATTATTTATCAAATGTTAATACTTGAAAACATTGCTATCGTACAAGCCCGGGTCATGGTAGAACACTGCACATTTGTTTTATTTTACAGTATCTAAATAAACATTTTCAATACAGCAATTAAGTTAAATCGTAATTAACCATACTTGCTCAGGTCATACATGACCTGTTCCGCATTGGGCATTTCAATAGTCGCAGATACAAGATGGAGCTTGGAGCATATAAGGCAACTAGAATGTACTTGAACGCACCACTTGTACAGTCAAGGAAATCGATTCACGTACCTTTTTCGCTCTTGTAACTATGTCAATAAAGGTACGCGAATACATTTCCTTCAGACAAAAAATGTTTTCTACCACATTCCAACTTTATTACAGTTGCCGATTTCTAAGAATGAACATTTGACCGTTTAGAAATGAGCCTTATATACAGAGTGGAAAAATTTAATGCCACATTAAATATTGTTTTCTCAAACATGCCATGAAATTTTGTCGTTACGTGCCTAAAAAGCGCCCGGGAAGTGGCTCTTTTTTAATTTTCATCTAACATAGGTTTGTGACCCGGCATCTTGGCTTTTAGCCAATAATTATCTGTAAGGAAAATTAGCGTTTTTGTTTACCCGTGATATTTCGTAACTACGATAAAAAAAACCATCTTTGGGCAAAATTTTGCAGTTATATTTATTTACATTATATAATTTAAAATACCTACAACGTTTAATCAAATTAATATTTAAAAAGCAACATTACACGGTGCGATCCGTCGGAACCGATCATCTTCCCTAGCCCGGTCGTCATGCGATTGATTGGACTCGACGGATCGTGTCGTGTAATACCGCTTTTTAAATATTAATTTGATTAAATATATCTGTCAAATAAATGTTAACTCTTCAGCCTATATGCCACTAGCCTTACATGCCTGGGGAAAAGAGTAGTAATCCATTATAGTGAACTAAAGACTGGAAAATAATATAAGAGAAAATAAAAGCATAACCCTCAGCTTTGTGCTATCGTAATAGCCTAGCGTTGGCCTTCCGTCATAGTGTTTATTAAATTGAAACAGTATAGTAATCCTAAAAGAACTACGGAATAAATTATATACCCGTTAACCTGCCGCTAAATAGCAGTGTTTGCACTGCTGTGTTTCGGTTTGGGGGTAAATTACTGGCATAGATAGAGGCAATCCATCTACATAAAGTCCTTAGGGGTACTTAGCGCATAGGCGCTACCTTCATCTACCTTCGTCACATAAAAAAAAACAGAATTTATTTACATTTCTACGTAACATTTAACGCTTGGATAATTCAAGACTCATTTAGGAACGAATAATTAGATGGAGACTTTGCTCCAATTACTTGGGCTACTTTCTATTTCTGTTTCACATGAATATGTAATGTACTATGTCCCGTTTTGCGTAGGTATGCAAATAAATGTGAATAATACGCTCAACGATAATAGTACATTACGACACAAGTGTGAAAAACATGAAATTCGAAACGAGTGGCGATGTTTTAAAACACGACCGATAGGCAGTGTTTTATATCGACACGAGTTACGAATTTCGTTTTTGCACGTGTCTTGTACGACGTTTTTTAGTACAGATGGCCCTCCGAAATTTTGGACCTGACGTAAAATGACCCACTTTTCGCACTAGAGCCTAAAAAGTACACCATCTGTACTAAAAATAATATTTTGGTAACTTCAGATACCCAGTTTACATTTTGAGATACGTTATTGTAATTAAGAGTGAAATAAGTACTACTTTGGAACTTTAACATTGAGTAATTACGTTACCTATAAAATTGGTATACGTGTTCATAAATTAGTTGGTCCCGAATTTTATTGTAATAAAACTTATTCCTATTTTAACGATGAACTATGGTTTTTACACAGATTTTATAAAAAAAGCCTTGAAAATAACTCTTGCCTCTGTATACGTAAGTCTAATACGCGATACACGACGCATGGGATTTGTTAGTACTATAATGAAGTATTAAAATGTATAAAATGCCTGTCCAAATGATTAAAACAATTTTAAGAAATAGAGATACACGAAATATATCACTATCGAATTCTAGTTTATTTAACATCAAAAATGTATAGGTACTAAATTGATTGCACCTAAAATAGATTTTGTTCACCTTTTGTTGTCACCTAAAATTGTTCATACAAAGTGCCAATTTCAAACGTAATTATTTAATGCGAAACAACCATGTTATTGTATAATTATTAATTGTATTGTAATTATTAGGGCGGATTTTTATTTTGTTGTTGTTTTTTGAAATTTTCCTGGACTTTTTATATTTTTTCTACTCAGAATCACGAGCTCTTTCGATCCTGATAGAAATAAAAAAGTGTTCCAAAAAAATCCATTTAGTTACTATTTGGGCATTTTCGCGAGAAGAGATCCAAAAAACATTTTTTTTAAGGTAGGTAAATTTAATGTTTTTCCTACTCAGAATAACGAGTTCTTTCAATCTAGGAGAAAAAAAGTACAAGAAAAAAATGGCCCCACATTTTTCATACATTTTACATGTTCTCCACTTTGTAACCGCTGTATAAAGTGTTTGAAAAATGGTTACGTAAGAGAAACAAAAAGTTGGGACACTTTTTTTCTTCTAGTAGGATCGAAAGAGCTCGTGATTCTGAGCAGGAAAAACATAAAATTTACCTGTTTCAGAAAAATAAGTTTTTGGATCTCTTCTCGCGAAAATGCTCATTTCTCATACACTTTCTTCGATCGTAACTCAGTGGAAGATAAAAAAATGTATGGAATTTCAGGACAGTTTTTTCTGTTATAATGAGGATCGAAAAAGCTCGCGATTTTGAGTAGAAAAAATGTAAAAAAAAACAAATTTGAAAAAAACTACAAGATAAAAATAAGCGCTTATGACAGGCGGCAAAGCGGGTCGTTTTTACTTTGAATCTCACACATGGTTACAGCGAGTAAAACCTTTAAGACTGTTGTTGTTTTCTTCGTGTTGGTACAACAACACTAATTAAGCCAAACGGAAGGGATCTCGCTAAATTAAAACACTTGCGGTTGTAGCCAAGGAGTTTCTGCGTTCTTTCGACGTTAATCTGCAATCTAAAGTTGGAAGGTTCGTAAGTCCTTCACTTCATTAACTAATTAATACTTTTGAAGCTTTAACTAATTACTAATTAGTCAACGTTAAATTACCCTCGATCATAGCATAGAGTAATAATAAATTATAGAGTGATGCTAAATGTTCAATGCAAGCTTCGTAAGATAGGTACTCATTATTTATAACATATTCAATTATAAGCTTATAAATTACTAAGTTAAAGCGAGTTCAAAGCAGCAATATACTGTATTCAGAATTATCTAAAACTTCTGGAAAATTTCATGCAAACATTCTCATGCAAGTTACCCTTGGGGAGTTTCACTTTCTGTTAGGGATTATTACATACGCAATGATCTTAACACTCTATAATGGCGACATTTGACGTTTGAGTTTCACATTTGTGATAAACATTTACAATAAATGTGAGAAGAAAAATACCAAAAATTTTCAAAACAGTTTGAAGACGTACTAACACCTAATAAATATTGTAAAAACAAACGTATACATAGATAAAATATGCTCCCCTATATAATTATGTGATCGTGCCCGGTACGTTGCCTTTTTGGATTGCCAGACTTAGTCGCTGACCAAAGTAGCTACCAGCTACGTAGCTACCCTCTGGTCACCAGTGTTGATGAGGCTTCGTGAGATCTCGTCGATAAGGGCCTTATATAATAGGTTCTTCGGTTATCGCGAAGGATATTAATAAAACTGTGGACACGGATTACATCGCGTATATTAATTATTTTAATATTACGATTCGAACACTTTACAGGATTCGGGGTCTAACAGTGGAGGAAATATGATATTCTACAACCCCTGAATTGGACCGGTAATCCGAGAGGTTGTGGGTCCGAGTCCCATTTCAATCACGATCGTGCACAGTAATGGTTTTCACACTTGGTGTTTGTTTCCATATTACATATCCTCCTGAGTCCCTGAGTCCGTTATAAAGGCCAAAATCATGCCATGTGTAAAAGCCGAGCGCTAAAAACATTAAGTTATCAATAAACTCCCAGAGTCCGTTATAACGGCCAAAATCATGACATGTGCAAAGACCGAGCGCTAAAAACGAAAGTTGTCAATAAACGCCGATTGACCGTTATAAAGGCCTTAACGTTTCGCGCTTAAAATCAGGCGATATTGGCGAGATTTTGAGATTCAATGGTTGTCATCCAATCAGAAAAATACCTATCTCTATTTAGCAAAGGCCATTGCCCAGTAAACAAGAATATTCCATTAAGTGCGACGTCAAAAGTCCGGCAAGATGTCACGTCACGCAGATGGAGATGAGTTCAATCTTATTTTTTCACTTAAACCTGTTTGTTTTTATCTGCTTTTTTATGTATTCAATGAGTATTTTACAAGTTTATTATAATGTAATTACTAGTTTTATTGTAAATATGATGTTTGAAGTACAATTACGTGTTAAATTAATTTGACCTTTGTAAAGCCCTCTCGGACTTTGTTCATAGCATCATTAAGTCCTCACACTTGTTTAAAACGAGTTTTTCTTGAAATACGTAGATTAAAATTCCTTAATTAGTTATATAATGTTACAGAAGGTTTATTACAATTGTTGTTAAAATACTTAAGTAAGTTACTTTATGAGGATTCTATTGTGATGTTAGAAGTAGACTGATTTAACTACAACAGTTTTGTATTGAACTAGATTTTAAAAGAAAGATTTTAATGTTTTAATAACAGAATGGTTCTACATTTTTTGTTATTTTTAAAAATTATTGCATTTTGACAATTCCTTATATTTTATTTTATTTTTTAAAGATACACCAGATTTCATACAAAATGACTCGTATTCGCCATATTTATTATAAAATATTAGTCACATAAAAGCCGAGAGGCCTTTATAACGCCGAAATAATTTGTAAAATAAATCATGCTTAAAGTATACCTCTTAGAGTATATAACCAACTTTGTTCCAACAAAAATCTGACATACTCATTTTAAACCTTAAAATAAGCGGCAGAAAGTTCAGGACTCAACACTGATGGTGTTATAAAGGACTCTCGGCTTTTATGCGAGCGTACTCGATTTTTACCCAGGACTTTACGCTGATAGTGTTATAAAGGACTCTCGGTTTTTATGCGAGTGTACTCATTTTTTATCCAGGACTCAGGAGGCTATACCGGGTGGCCCATTCAAATCGGTCAGTATGGGAAAGTCTGAAACTATAAGACATACGAATAATTATTTGTTCTTAGGAACCATGTCATCGATTTTAAAAATAATGAAAACTACGTTGATAAATATTAAAAAAAAATTTTTTCTTAAGATTTACACAACAAACACCTAGTAAAATAAATTTAAGTATATGAAAACAATGAATTCCTTTCATTTTAGACATCATGTTTCTTAGAGACATTTACAGCTTAAGACGAATCTAAATAAAAATAGTGTAAGTTTTTTTTTCAAAACAACCGGGTTCGATTCCCTAGCTGGGTACAGTTTTTTTTCAAATGTATGAATGCAGTTTTTCTTTTTATCAAAATCGGTGACATAGTTCCTAAGAACAAATCTTCGTATGCCTTATAGTTTCAGACTTTTCCATACTGACCGATTCGAATGGGCTACCCTGTATATATAGTTAGAATGAAGTGGTACAGACCACGACAAGAAAGGAACACAAAACAAATGGCTTATAAATAAATTGATTTAAAAAGCAGTAAGTTAAAATCGATCTGGTTTGCCATACCTCTAATACGATTTATTAATTTAATAAGACGAGTTGTCTATTATCACTTGAGTACTCTAGGTTAATACGCATACAAATTTATTTCATAAAATACACTGATGCGAGAACAAATTATCTTAAAATTCTGTTGGGGTGTCTGTGGTTTCCAGTGAATGGTAGTCTATGATTTGTTATTACTCCATGATTATAAAGCCACGATCACGAGTTATTACTTCTGAGTTATGAGCTAGGTATGACATCCTTGGCAACGCTGCGTGTGATGATGACGTATTAAATACTATAATTAATACCATTATCTTTGATCTGAAAATTATGGAGCTGCGTCTTTTCCAAAGGGTTTTATTTACACTCTTCATTCCACATAAAATTTGATATTCATGGCAATAAAATCATAAATAGCCAATATTAGAACTCTCTTTTCCTTTTATCAAAGTAATTTAAGAATTGTTACCTTTTCCTTAACATTGATTGATTTCTTTATTGGCAGATAAAAGTCATTGTTGTTCAGGTCAAAATTTCATTTTGAATTTACAATAATAAGAACGAAATATGTAATAATAATTAGTCATCACTATAAATTTATAAAATATGCAATTGATAATACGAAATAAGGTAAGTTTGAAAAAAAACATTAATCATTTACACGCTTTTAGCATGCTTGTACAACTATATTAGTTTCCTAGTATCACTGTTTGCTAGTCTTATATAAGGCGGAATCGAATTGTAAATCTAATACACACAACTATAAAATGGATGTAATAAAAAAGGGATCTATCACCTAATTATTCGAATTAAAACCGTAAACCAAGACTTAAAATCAATCTTTAAAACGGCAAAGTAATGGTTCGTTTTTGTGTAAAAACATTCAAGTGTTATTTTCTATGATCACGTTTTTAAAATCACAAATGCTTGTCTAGTCTTATCGATCATCGATCATTTTTTGATTTAAAAAACATCATCATCGTCACAATTTTAGTATGAATTAGTCTCACGAGACTTTTGTGTTTAAAATTGCTATGATGAAGCCGCGATAGATAAGTTAAACCTACATTTTGTAGGCTCTATAATATGAGTAAGGACCGTATCTAAATGTAAGTAGACAACTCTAGGGCCCTATAAATACGTATACTCAACTTTATATAACAAAAACTGTTCAGTATATTATGAACCATATTAATGGGTATGATTTAAGGTCAGAAACAATATGTCATTCCTTTAGATTCAATGAAATGGATCTGATTAACTTAGAGACACGGAAAATAATTTTGGACGACTGGTGTAAAATTAAGGGCATAACAATAAGAAAGCTCGTTAAAAAGTATAAGTTCACTTCTGCAGGTATATACAAACCGATAAATAAGTTCGCCAACATTTTAACTTTAGAATATCTGCCCAAGAGTGGAAGAAAACAGGGACCATGGGACCCAGCGTTGCATAAGAAAGTAGTACGAATATTTTTACAAAATCCAACTCTTTCTGTCCAATGCTACCAAAAAAGCGAAAACTCCGTCTTTTATGATACAAAAAATTAAAAAAAGACGTAATCTAAAGACATATAAAAATAGAAACAACCTAAAAGAGATGAAAAAAAAGTCGTATCAGTTAGAAAACGGACAAGTAAACTGTATGATCATGTGCTGACTAAGAAAAAGCAATGTATTATCATGGACGACGAAATGTACTGCAAACTAGATTTATAAACGACCCCTGGACCTTAGTATTGTACCATGCCCGCTGGAAAAATTCTCTCTAAACAAGATACAGCCATCAGTGTTGAAAAAATTGGTAAATAATACTCGTATGGCAAGCAATTTGTCAACGTAGCATGCGTTTCAATTTTTTTTTCACCACTGGTAGTTTAAACGCTGAAGTATACAAAGAAGAGTATTTAAAAAAATAAGACTGCTGCCTCTCGTTAAAAAGCATAGGATGCCTACTTTGTTTTGGCCTGATTTGGCGTCATGCTATCACTTGAAAACCACCCTTGAATGGCATAAAACAAACAAGGTTGATATAGTCGAAAAAGACATGAATCCCTCCAAGTGCCCTGAAGTACCCCCAATCGAAAGGTACTTGGCTTTTATGAAGCGGCAGCTTCAAAAAATGCCAGAGCTGCAACATCAGCCGACGGCTTAAAAAAAAAAGTGGAACAGAGTGTCAGGAAATATAGCAAATGTTGTCGTCCAAAATCGAATGAAGGACATCCAGAAGAAAGTAAGATTGACGGCTAAATAGGGGTCCTATGGCAGTCTCTTTAGAACATAATTCTAGAAAAAGTGTTATATTTTAATTTATTTTTTGTTTTATTTCAAAATATTGCTTAATATTAAAGTTGTGTCACTTTTATCTTGTCTACTTATAATTCGATACGGTCCTTAGGTACGATAGTGAACGTTGGGCTGTAACAGACTGAAATAGACGGATTTACAATGACCCTGGTTTTACAGCGGTTCTGTCGGATTACCAACGTTGCGGAACCCTAAACATGATTTATTTACTTTACGTGGAAGGGTGTTGTGTGTTTCGGTATACATCTGATGATACTGATGATAAATTGATGTCATGCTGGGTTTCAAATTTGATTCTATGTGTTGTCATAAAATGTAACTTTTTTACAATGATATAGACCGAAAAGAGGAAAAAGGGAAAATGGGTGAATATCTGAGCGTTTGAACCGCCTAATTTTGGTGGCATAATTTTTGCCGAAGTTTCTAAACGTCTCAATGTTATACTTCGTCATTTGTATAAGATACCGTGCCTCCTTCAAATGACAAAGTAGCACATTGTAACGAATTGAAACTGCGGCAATGATGCCACCAAAAGTAGGCAGTTTAAACGCTCAGATATACACCCAAATTTATAGGTCTCTCGAAGACGTTCAGCGAACGCTTTTGGTTAGTACAATAAATGTGGTCTACCACTTTTTAACTGTGTTTTGTGGTAAGTAATGAGGTCGAATAGTGGTACTTATACCAAATTTTTTGTAAACGATAACTAGGTAAATCATCATTATGAAGATAATAACAAAAGGAGTTGGACTTTTCACGGTTGGTTTCTTTAGAAATATTCTGTTCTATCAA
>JALPQI010020621.1:0-18967 GCA_025490895.1 Thaumatotibia leucotreta | reverse complement strand
ACATACATGGGGTATATTCTGATAGCACATGACGTGAGGAATCTAAAAAAAATTTTTTGACGTCAAGGTTTGGACCACCCTGTATAAATATTTTGGGACATGACACAAAATGGACAAATGTACAGTGGGACATGTACATGACGAACAAGGCATTAGGTATACATATTTTCACATAGGTACAGTCGAAGACAAAATAAGGGGTATACAAAAACGTTCAAAAATATGTCCCAGTGCACTCTAATTCTGTGTAATAAGAACGTCGTAACATATTTATGAACGGATTCTTTCGATACTTATTTTTGCACTTGACTGTACCTACTTTACCATTTCATACTACATACCAAAGTTCTTCAAGAATAAATTTCACGTCTGCTGTTTACCGTGTCGTACGACTACGACCTTTCGCTTTACTTTTTGATTATGCTCAAGATCAGGGCGCTACTCCATCTCATGTATAACACCTGCCGACGTAAGGGCACTGTTTTTTTTTTATTATAAATTATAATAGACAGTGGCGCCAATTATCAAATCGAAACATAAAGTTCGCGAAAACGAAATAATATAGTCTGGCCAACCCTCAAATTAACGATAAGGCCAGGGCCAACCACGTTGTAAGTTTGTGGAAAAAGGCGGTAAATTAAAAACAAAACTTTTTCTATTGACAAGCTGGTTGGCTAGACTTTACCTATATATACTCTGTCTAACCATCGCTGGCAATAGAAAAAGGCGGCAAATTTTAAAAATGTAGGCGCGAAGTGTTTGCTTTCCATATATTATTTGAATTTGACGCCTTTTTTTACTGACAGGAATGGTTAGACAGAGTATAATTCAATATTCAGTAAGTTCCATTACGCGCAGTTTCGGAATAGGTAGTTGAATTATTTAAAAAATAATGTTTTCTTTCTGAATATTTTTGATTTATACAACTATCCTAAAAAGTTTAAGTGATAAAATTAAATACAGAGAACAAAATATAATAAAAGAAAATGGGTGTGTCTTAAGCTTAACCAACATTTTGACTGGTGATCTGCGCGCGCATCGGAATGTAAAGATGGCGTTCAAAGCCGGTGATGCCGCATTGCCGTAGCACCAAATAATAGAAATTTTCGCGTAGTAAGCTCTTTGTAATGATCCAAAATTATACTCTATTGCAGTCAAATACAATCCTTTCTGAAAGTGTTTCAGAAATTCCTCTTTAGTAGATAATCGAATTCTGTCATTAGCGCTGTGCCGTGCTGTGTCTGTGTTGTTTTGGGCATTTTGACGTGACTTGCAAAAGGTTCGGCTTATTTTTTGCATATTACCCGTATATTTTTATCCTCTAGAGTTGCGAAGGCAGATCTCACATTAGCGATTAAAGTTTCAAGTCATTTTAATTCTTTGCTGTTTTCGCTACCACGGTAATTCCATGATTTAATCAAGTGTTTTTATCTTCTGTTTGTTTACTAACTGGATATTTTAGTTTTCATCTAATGATTAATTAACTATTTTTTCGTTAATAATAAGTACCTTGAATTATCTACTAGTGTTATTGAGATGGTACTGACGGAACAAGCTTAATTTCTATATAAATCTCGAGTTAGAGGTTATGTTGTTCTATTTTCTTAACTGTATGACAATAATTTTACATTATATTTACAGAATTTTCAAATCATGGAATCAGCAGGAGACTGGTGTTTAATTGAGAGTGACCCGGGGGTTTTTACACAATTAATCAAAAAATTTGGTAAATATGATCCTATTTATAAACTAACAATTTTATGGTTTGTGTGCACCAAAGAGAAACTTTTGGAACTCTTGTTATTTGTTACCCTTAATAAATAAATAAATATCAAAAGATAATACAGAGTAACTAAAGAATTCAGTGGTTGCAACCATCAAACAGGTGCAAGGTGTTAGTGCTATCCATGTAGCTTGAAATAGATACAATATTAATTCCTTGTTATGCTAGGAACACATTGAGAAAAATTTCCAAATTTTTGAAATTTAAAATTGCTGCTGGATGGGACTGCCTTCATGGAATTAGTAAAACCAGGAAAGACTCAAAAAACCCAGATATTTGGTGTAATTCCCTTTTTCCCCAGACTTTACATTATGTATATGTAATTAAATAATGACAATTTATTTAAGTTTAATATGCGGTAGTCATAGTGTAATATGTTAGTAATAGTGATTTTAAACAAAACATTTTATTATTGTTTCCATGGCAGTTTTTTTGTATATTGTCTTTCATATTAGTTAGTCATCTCTATTGTATGAGCTTAATTTTAACACATTCACTGCCAGGCGCTGGGCGCTAGTGAACTTCGTTCAAATGGCAATTATTATCATACAATAGCAGGTGCATCGGCATGAAAAAAGTAATGCTGTCAGTCTGTAGTAAGCACACATTTTTTGTCTGGAAAGGAGTGTGTTCATATATAGTTTTAATTATAAAAACATAGACTCTTACATGATGCTTCCATAAATTAAAACTATACAAGTCACAAGAATCATTAATTATTTCTCAGGTGCTAAAGGTGTTCAAGTAGAAGAATTATGGACAATGGAAGAAGGAATTTTCGAAAATCTGAGGTAATTAAATTATTAGCTGTGGTGATTGATGATCTCCAGGCATAACTTCTAAGCAAGGTTAAGCTATTTTTCCATCACAAATCAACCTAGTGCCATGTTGTGCTCAAGGAAGGCTTTGATTGTGGGTACTAAGCAACAATATTACAATAGGATTAATATTGATTTGAATATAATAGGATTGATAGATACAAATTGCTACTTAGCCCTTAAATGCATGACCTTGACAAAGTTTTATTCAAATTTGAATTCTGACATGCTGTCAATAGAGTCAAGAATACATGATGCATATATACATCAGCATCACTATGCACTTAAGGGTTTAATACATAAAAAATATTCATGAGCAGGGTTATCATTACCTACTATGCTATATGGAATACATATTTTCCTATCCACCAACCACATTTTCATGATGATGATGATTATGATGAACTTGGAGAGGCAACCTTCATGTTGAGTGACTATTAATATATCTACATGAAAGTACAAAGTCGGTAAATTAAATATACCTACTCACATTATACATATGTTTATCATGGTTAATTTTAAATTAACTCGATTAAATTAATTGCAAAGTACATATTACGCAGGTGCCAGCATAACAACATTACAATGTATTTACCAGTGGTCGGATATCCCGGTGCAACACCAGGGGATACCAAGTAGAAAAGTTAATATGGATATGACCTAAATTCCCGGGTTTAGATAGAAAAAAAAATATAGATCTGATAGGTATACTTAAAAAAGCAGCTCAAATTGTGAACATAAACGAAATCTTTGGGCGTTTTCACAAACCGTTGTTCAACACTTTTTTTTAATTCGGATAAGTTTGGTCTTGTTCGCCTCAGGATCACGAGCTCTTTTAATTCTGAAGTGTCTCTTTACAAATTTGCTCCACTGACATTCGTAGAAGTGGAAAGGACTTTTTTGGCGTACAAATAGATTTTAGATGTGAAAAGGAATCTAGAGAAAATAGAGAATCTAGAGAAAATAATTATATGCTATTTTAACTTTATAGAACCTAGTAAGCCATAATTCTTTCATAAAATACATAAGTTTACTCTAATGTGTCTGCATAGGTGTGTCAAGTCTTCATGCTTAAAAATGTTTGATTTTATGTTACATACACGAGGATGTTTAATTCGTAACCAGGTATATTTTTTCTTACTTAGTAATTGATGACCTCAGGAAGACCATGTACCATTTAGTGGTTATTGAATACAATTTTTCTTTAACTTTAAATTAATAAAATTTTGAGGTATCCGCGGGAGACCTCACCTAATTCCTCAATTAATTTAGGCTGGGTATGGATATTGTTTTAATCCTGATCACGGATTAAAATAATCGTGTATTATATGATATTTCTGTTTTTTTTTTCGTTCGCAATTTCTAGAAGTTGAACCTATTGTGCCTTGGTAGGTAAAAAGCTTCTATTTTTAAAGCTAAACTCTTTTATTTAAGAATATTCATACCAAAAGGTTATTTGGTACTAAGGTCAATATTAAACAAAATTTATAATTTATCTTTTAAAATGATTGTCGAAATCGCATAATAATAAACGCTTGTATGTACATGCACTTATTTTGCGTTACAAAATATTACTAAACTTTACTGGATGTAATTTTGAGGAATCCCGTGGTATATCCATATTAGTATAATGTTTGAGGTCATTCACCCCTTGTTGCACCGGGATATCCGATCACTGGTATTTACTAAAAATTAATTAACATTTAGCGTTTGATAAAATAATTATAGGTATTACACATTACAAGTACCTATTTAAAATGGTTAAAACCTCTTCAGAGGCCGTTTAACACTCTTTTCATTTTCTTCCATCAGTGTAGTAATATT
Organism: Thaumatotibia leucotreta; assembly: GCA_025490895.1. NCBI lineage: Eukaryota > Metazoa > Arthropoda > Insecta > Lepidoptera > Tortricidae > Thaumatotibia > Thaumatotibia leucotreta. Next base: position 14,542 of record JALPQI010020621.1, on the reverse strand, counting down.
CTTTAATATACAGACTAAATAGAGTACCAAATTATCAAATTACATACCTATGTATTTGTACTATGTATTAAATTTCACGCACTGTGGAAAATAGTGAAATTTTACTTCCTAAATAAGTGACTTAAACTACAAATTAAATGAAGATATTTTGTAGCTACTGTCTACTAACATTATAATTATCAAAAAAACATTTTAGATATATATAAATTTACCATTTCAGACCCATTCATGGACTTATATTTTTGTTCAAATTCCTACAACACGAGGAACCTGCCGGCCCTGTCGTAACAGATAACCGCCTTGACAAAATCTACTTTGCTAAGCAGGTAAGCTTAATTTTGCTTCTTATGACTAACAGCCAAATAAGTTGTATGTGAAAGTGAAAAGTAAATTATGATAAACCTTGAGAGAAAAGTTAGCTGTGGGTATTAAGCATGAGGTACTCTCAGAACTTTGCTCATAAGTCTCATTATTTGTGACGTGCCATAACTTTCCTAACTTGTTGAAAAGGACATTTAAAAATTTTGTTTTCAGGTCATAAACAATGCTTGCGCTACGCAAGCTGTAGTGAGCTTACTACTGAACTGCACCCATCCTGATGTAGACCTGGGTCCTGAGCTAACTAAACTAAAGGAGTTCAGTATGTCTTTCGACCCACGCATGAGGGGTCTGACATTGAGCAATTCACAGACTATACGCATGGCGCATAACTCCATGTCACCGTACATGCATTTTGAGTTTGACCAGAAAATGGCTTCTAAGGTTCGTATAACTCCTAACGAATAGGCACATAAATAACATTCAATTCCGAACATTTTAACTTAAAAAGTGTTCTATTTTCGAAACAGACATTCAAGTGTAATTTTTAGGGTTCTGTAGCCAAAATGGCAAAAACGGAACCCTTATAGATTCGTCATGTCCGTCTGTCCGTCTGTCACAGCCGATTTACTCGGCAACTATAAACGCTACAGTAACGAAATTTGGTAAGGATATGTGTTGTATGAACCGCTACAGGATTATGATACTAAACTGTAAAAAAAACCATTGGAGTGGGGTCCATTCATGTAACTGAGGGATAAAAAATTTTTTTTAGTTGTATATAAGCGTGTGGGGTATTAATAGAAAGGTCTTTGAAAATGATATGAAGGTTTATAAATCTTATTTTTATTTAAGCAAATCGTTTTCGAGATATCAGCTCTCAAAGTCTGAAAAATGTGTCCCCCCCTCTATTTTTTAAACTAAGCGATATAAAATTCTAAAAAAAATATATGTTATGCACATTAGTAAACTCTATCAACGATTTTTGGTTTGATTAAATTATCTCCTATAGTTTTTGAGGTAGGTTGATTTAACTGTATTTTTTTAATAATAAATTGATAATGGTACGGAACCCTTCGCGCGCGAGTCCGACTCGCACTTGGCCGGTTTTTGACATTTGAATCTTATAAGACAATTTGATTCCAGGATGATGACGTGTACCACTTTATTGGGTACATGCCCATTGACGGGCGCTTGTACGAATTGGACGGGCTACGTGAGGGGCCCATAGACCACGGGCCCATAGCGCCGGAGCAGGATTGGCTCGACGTCGTTAGGCCCATCATTATGAAGCGTATCAATATGTGAGTACCCTTATAATGCGGTATAATAGACACGAATAGAGGTATTTATAAACTTGTTTCTCATAGGATGGCATATTGATTGTTTTCTTGAAATTAAGGCCACGTTTGCATGGTAATGACTCATATAAAAATATTTGAGAGAGTCATTCACTGCAGCAAATCTTCAAAATCATAATGTTTCTTTGGACTCTCGTTTTATATATGGAAGTTAATATTTAATGTATTTTCAGTTACACAGAAGGTGAGATCCACTTCAACCTCATGGCTTTAGTTTCCGACAGAAAGATGATCTATGAACGTCAGCTGCAGGAGCTTCTCAATGAGTCACAGATGATGGGAATGCAAACGGATGATGTTGAAAATGAGATACCCCGGCTCAGGATGCTCATACAGTATGAAGATGTTAAGACAGCCAAGTATCAACAGGAGATGGCGCGGAGAAAGCATAACTACATACCCTTTATAGTGCAGTTACTAAAGATTTTGGCTGAGGAAAAGAAACTGACTCCACTATTGGAGAAGGCGAAGGAACGTGCGGCGAAAAAGCCTAAAAAAGTTAAAACATAGAAATACTGAAGTATTTTGTAAAGCAGATGCAGAGGATATAATTATTGATTTATATTGTAATTAAATTGTGCATCAGCTCAATTCCGCTGTGCAATAACCACATAATTTAAAAGAACAAAATTATCGGCGGATTCACTAAATCACTGCCAGTAGAAAGAAAATTAGGCCAGCGACTGAGTATGAAAACCTTAAATAATAAATTGCTACGAAGTCATTAAATTTAACAGGACTTATAGGTGAAAAACTTAATAAAGTCACCTGTTGTATGTGTGAGTGACGTGTTCGAATAGGCATTTGTTTTGTTTGTGTTACTAATTTCAAATAAATGTGTTCTCTATTCGAATACGTCACTCACACGTACAACAGGTGACTTTCTTAAGTTTTCCACCTATAACATATTTCTATGTATGAAATTTAACGCCTAAGGCCATTATCATTAATCATAAAATATGCAAAATTGAAAGGAAATAAGATTGAATTCCGTTTGTATTAATATCCAATAACTGTCTATAAAAATAGAGTATGTAGATAATATGTTTTAAAAAGTAGAATCTAAGAAGTGGTATCACCAATGAACTCTGGAATTAATAATTTATTGTACTGGTATTGGTCGTATTAAAAAACCTTCAGTGTAATACTTGTTTAATTATACCTTAATACAATTATCATCACAGGTGATGATAATTGTATTAAGAGTTCAACGATTATAGTCTTCAAGCGTAGGTCTACGCTTGAAGACTATAATCGTTGAACTAGTTACCCGAGTAGTATAATCTAAATGAGAGAGAATATATATAATTTTGTAATCATCGGTTGACTGATAGAGAATGTCTAAAGGCAGCCCGCCATTGGTATCTATTTATTGTACGTGTATAATAAAGTTTCAATAAATAAATGTATGCGAGGGGTAAAAGTAATTCCCACACAGATTTTGCATTTATTTCCTTGGTTCTACGAGCGTCTTTTGTGGGAATTCGGTTAGGTACATAGTTTGGTCCAAGCAGCTTCGATGGAACTAGAGGCTCAAGGCCCACGGCCCACTAACAAAAATACCAAATACACGGGGGTTACCATGACGTACTAATGCGATTCAGTTTAGGTCGAGAGAAAGGGACAAGGCTATACGAGTCGTATTATCTCTATTCCTTTCCCTGAACCTAAACTGAATCGCATTACCATATACGACTGTATGTCTCACTCGCAAATGGGGCGACGCTGAGCGAGCAAAAACGGAAGTAAAATCAAGGAATTATTTTAAAACGAGTCGCGTATCCGTAAACTCCAAGCTAATTTGAACCTTAACTTTAGGTGATAAGGTTGAAATTCTATTGATATGTTGATGTGGTCGATTTTGTACTACGCCTAGGGTTAACTTATCAGTATCACTGAGTGACAATGTAAGCCACCAGGATTCTCTTATAGTTTCTAATGTCACTATTTATGACAACAGATAAGAGGCGAAATGGGCCATCCTCTTTGAGTAGGTATAGGTAAATTATCTTAGAGAGATTTTTGCATTTGTAGTTGTGTACGGTCAGCACATAAGGAAATAAATAATTGGGAACTTTTATATTTTTTATACTGTTTATAGTCAATTACACCAACTGCATCAAATAACATTCAACAATGATAAGCTAGAGACTAAAATAGTTAACAATCATTACCATAATATTTAATTCTAATCTTCTTCAACTCCAGACATTTCATCTCTCGTTCTGATCCCCACTTTCATCTGATGAATCATTTGTGTTAACAATATTCCGCTTGATACTGAAACTAATTCAGCAGGCGTTACTGTTCGGATTATTATTGCATTCATTTTTGAAATAGTTGTACAAATTATACAAAACTTCTTTAGTTCGGGAAGTCAAAGGCTTACCTCGACCATGTTTCAACATGGGAACCATTTTTAAGAACCTGGGGCCCTACCATGACGTTTTTAAAAACGATTCAAACGCAGAGCAGTTTTGTTTAGGAACCTATACTGATCGTCTAGTTTTCGTACCATGAAGTGTTTTGTTAAGAATCGCAAAAGAATCGCTTACAAGTGAATGAATGACCGATGTTTGTCTCTGGTCTACAATTGAATCGCTTTGAAGCGAAAAGGATGGCGTTATGGGAGTCATATAAATCTATCTCGCTCTATACTTATGACGTTTGAACGTTCGAAAACCAGAAGTAATCGGTGAGTAACTTACTAATGAATTAATTTAATTTAGTCAATGTTAAAAAATAAATATTCTAATGTATCATTAATGATATAAGTAACATCCTTGCATATAAGTAATTTACTTTTTTTAGCAATAGAAAGAAAAATATTCAACCATTTCATGTCAATATCTTGAAGCTCATGTTCAAAACGTGTCACCCTCGTTGTTGTCAAATGTGTCTTTACTTTACTTTTAATATTTTGAAATTTGAAAGTTCAAAATTATTGGGTTACTTTGTGGAGCTTAACAATATTACATAAAAATATCGTAAGTATTATACCTTGTACGATATTAGTAAAAAAAATGCCAGTGTCTTTTCAACCTACTAACTAGTTTCTGCGTTAAAATTAGATACTGCCTTGATTCCTCTATCACTTGGAATTTCTCAGAGATAGAAATGTTTATCTTTTACTGTTTTAGCAAAGAATCACAGCGTCGTGTTGCTTATGCCCAATGGAGACTGTAGGAATGAAAACCACATAGAATTAGTGCGCTACCAGATACAACAAGATAAGACTACTCGTGAAGGGTTCAACAAGGCTAAAACCTATAAAAGATTAGAAAGCTTTGGTAAGTTGAAAGTTAAAATACTGAAATTAAGCATACATATCACATTTGACCTCTGTTGACTATTGGGGTCAATGGAACGAAGTATGACAGGCATAAGTAAACAAGACAAAGTACGAACAAATACCTAAGGCTTAAGACCAAAGTGACTGACATGTTAACTAAATTGGATAAACAGGAGAAATGGAGCAAAGTAGTGACTGATTGGTATCCCAGAGACTCCGGACGAAGCCGGGGCAAACCTTTGAGACAATGGGATGATGAACTTGTACTCGCAGTGGCCCCTCGCTGGAGAAGAGTGGCCCAGGACAGGGTGCACTGGTAAGAGCTGAAGAGGCCTTTGCCATGCGGCATACTGAAATTAGAGACATTCTCGAATTTCAGAATAATTTGTATGGCAAGAACCAGGAAACAAAATATTTTAATTCGCTGTGAAGCATTGGAACGGTTACCAATCCGGCACCCAGAGGCACTGTTAAGCTAAATCTCTGTTGGATACATGCACCTAGTAGTGTACTAAAGGCTGATGATGCGATGTGAAAATAACAAAACTAAACTTTTGATCTTGTTTTATTTCAGGTGCCAGAGCAAGAACAAGAAATGGACATTTTGATGGAAACTAATATTAATTGTAACAATTGATCAATTTAGGTGTAGCCCTGGCGGGTTCCCTGGCACAGACAGTGGTACCTACTACGGGATGCACATTTGCTGCGTTCCATTTGAACTATTTGAAGCACACCATAAGATTGGCGGGCTCAGCAGTGGATGCTGCTGCTAGGGTACTTATTACTCGGCCAACTTACCAAATACTCTATATTGGGGGCTCATATAACTTTAATTTATTAGTAATTTTAAGTTAGTATTTATTTCATTGTATATTTAATTAAAACAATATTATACTTAACACTTAATACAGTAATATTTTTAAAATTTGTATTTGGCAGACATGTCTGGTACTTAATTTAGTAAAAAAAATTGAAGTCCATAAAAAGTTTAATATTGTTTTGCTTATTTTCTTTTTGCATATTATGTCTTTAACTAAAGAAACAAGAATATATATTTTTGTCATACAAAATGATACACATTGCATATCAATTAATTATTAAAAAATAGCTGTTACATATTAGGTTCATAATAAATTGTTTTACCTGAATATGCGTTGGTTTTTTTTTGTTCTAACTGTGACTGCGAACGCAGTGCCCTGCTTTATAAAATTACCATAAAGATATATTTTTAAACTTTGTCAGGTATATTTTTTTTACGGCTTTGCTCATTTTTGTGATACTTGGAGTACCTAACTAAAAAGAATCATACCTACTAGCATTTTAACATATATAAGTAACGCAAGATAATTTCAATTGTAACTGAATAAGTGGAGTACTTTTCTATTCTTAGTTTTTTAATAATGTACCAACTTTAAACAAGGAGCTGTTCCGCGATTTTTGATTGAAGAGGTATAAAATACATATAAGCTTTGTTCACTTTTTTATAATCAAAATGATGTTAAAGCGGTAAGTAAGTTGTATATAATTTTGTGTTGGAAAAAGAGTGGCATAAGTAATAAGTGTAACACTTTTTTTTAATTTTCGTACACATTTTTCGAATAAAATGTATATTTAGCTAGAGCAAATTTAAGAAAAAATACCAAAGTTTAGTAGCTAAATTAGAGTAGGTACTTATACAGTATTTTTCATAAAAATAATAATGCTAAAATAACTTCATTTCATGTCTTACATGTCTAATTAAAATATTATAGAACTAATCAGTTAGCATGAATATTTCTATTGTAAAATCTAGATACCTACTAGATATATTGCATGCATGAATAAATGTCCTCGCAAAACAAAGTTTCTTATTATCGTATTTTTCGATACTAAACAATAATACTTATATATTTGTCACAACTATTTTTTTGTAATACCTACCAATCATCATCATCAGTCTATATCAGTCCACTGGTGGACGTAGGACTCTCCTATTAAATATGCGTATAGACGCATTAGGAGGTACCTAAATGCCAATAATCACTACGCTGGGGCAAGCGGATTGGCGATCGCAGTAATGTGTCCACTATGATGAATTGATGACGCTGCTGCCCATCATCAATCTTCTGTCAAAGAATGGCCGGTGACACTTAGTCGACTCTTACGACAACCGCGGGAAGAGTGGGGGTGGTGACAAATGTATTCTTACTGCTGTCACCACACGGACAATAGTAATAAGTACCAATAGTTCATATTAACTTAACAATTGCAATTTAAGTATATGGGTTACGATTTTCACTTTCAAATGTCTAGGCTCTTAAATGAAATCAGTTTATTACGTTGACAAGACTTTTAATTTTTTGACAGTTGTTTCTTATGCTTGTCTCTCTTTCCACATCCTTGTAGAAGTCGTCGCCGGCTCTGTGTGGGCTTGTTTGTCTAACAATGTTGGTGTGGTGGTGCTCAGGCAGCCATCTGCGGCATGTCGATCGATGTCTACACCTGTATATTTCAAAAAACCATAATTAATATTATAGCAGCCTAGCCTTTTTTTTATAAGGTGTCTACCCAATTGACTTTCAAATTGTGACTTATAATACTTATAGATGGCTAAGTAGGTAGGTAAGTACAAACAGTTGTAATATTTGATGTTGATGATTAAAATATTTGTTGCAATATTGCTAAGATCGCGAAACGTCTGGTTGACGTAACTAAAGACCAAAGAGCTGGCGACTTCCTCGCACAACGCATCAGTATTGCGATACAGTGAGGAAATGCCGCCAGCATCCTCAGTACAATGCCACAAGGGTCGTCAATCTGAGATATATATAAGTAGGTTAGGTTATAAGTAAATTAGTTAGATTTAATATGTATATAAATTGTAGGTAAAGTTTTGAAAGTAAATTGTAATTTGCGCATTAAAATATTAGGATAATACTCTCAAGGTACCTAATCACAATGAATAGGGTGTTATCCCTTAATCTAAATCTATGAGAATCGCAAGTAATAAATATCGTCTTTACCTATATGATGTACATGTACCTATGTACAGGGAAAATCTGAAACAAGACATAAATTTACAGGAAAAAGTTTCTATGGAACAGACGAGTGGACCTGCTCTGGCCAGTTCTAATTACAAGTTACAACCAACGTGAGACTCAAACATAATAATTGATGAGGATTCTTTTAATGGATCAAAACATGTCGAGCAATCATCGACTTAAATCACGTGGGTAACCCATTTCACTAAATACTTAAGTACTTATTTAAATATAGTTCTAATTACTATCCGATTTTACTTACCAGCTCCACGTTCAGGGAATGGTATTTTTGTCTACGGTAATGTCTCTCCTCATACAGTGATGGTCGTACAATAGGAATTTGTGTAGTTTATACACTCTGGAGCCCCATCACGAATATTTTTAAAAGAATCTGAAAATGTAAAGTAAAAATATTCAAAAACGATGAAGAATGGTTTATTACGAGTACCTGTGTATAGATTAAATCTGAATAATTTACGATATCACAATCTAAAACTTCATAATTAAGAACATCTAAAAACAAAACTCTTACAAGTTATCCAGCCAATAAAAGTAACTTAATGAGGCCATGACTTAATTAAACTGCATTTACTTACGTTTTTCAGCTTCTACTCCTTATAAACAATGAGAGAAAATTAAGTTTCTTCAAAGATATATCCAAGCGATTCAGAATAATGCACTAAATAAGTAACTTTTTATGAATCGCTAAATTTGACATTCCTGCGACTCAGTTTCGGTTCAAGTGGCAGCTCATGGTACGAAATACACTTGAAATGAGTGAATGAAATCACTGTGACGTTTATCGCTGCCTCGGCCGGAATTGAATCGCTATTACAACGTTGTGGTACGAAAAAACGTTTCGGTTCATTTTAGGTCCTAAAATGAATCGCGTTAAGACGTCATGGTAAGGCCCCTGAACAATATAATTATTTTGATAAAATTTGACATTCACTGACTTTGTGACTTTTGACAGTCAATATTATATTCTTCTTAAGGTGCGTTTAAACCAAAAGAGCATTCGCTGTTCTAGCGCCCGTTCTACGAAATCAACCAATCACGTTTTGTGTACCGATCGAATTTCGTAGAGTGGGAGGTTAGAGTTAGAACAGCGAATGCTCTTTTAGTTTAACCGCACCTTTAAAATTGTGCCGAACCTTTTTTGGCCGTACAATGAAATTCAAATCTTAAATTTAGAATCCCTGTTAGGTAATAAACATAAACAAATATTACTACAGGTGCAAAAATCTCTCGAAACTAATTTTACTATACGATGCAAAAGTTTACCTCGGGCATATATCAACATCGGAACATTTTTATTTAACAATGTTAAAATAATACAATATTGATCAAAAAATATTACACAGAATAAATACTTAAATAATAAAAATGTGACAGACTTTATTTGCTGACTGTATAGTGGAATTCAAATTTCAAATTTAGAATCCGTGTACATATACGAACACTACTACAAATGCAAAAATCTCTCTAAGATAATTTACCTATATTTAGTCAAAGGGCATCCTAAATTTGTTTTCTGAACAGTTACAACTCGTGCAGTTGTATCATCATCATCAGCATAGTCGTCCACTGCTAGACATAGGCCTTCCCCAATTCGCGCCACCATACTCGGTCCTCAGCTCCCCGCATCCATCCACTTCCCGCCACTTTCTTTAGATCGTCCTCCATCTGGCGGGAGGGCGGCCCACCGGGCGAGTCGTTCGCGGTCTCCACTCCAAGACTCGTCTGCTCCATCGGCTATCGGCTCTTCGACAAACTCGTCTTGCCCACTGCCACGTCAGTTTGCTTAGGTACCCTTGTTGCTATGTCGGTAACCTCTTGGTTCTCCGTCGGATATTCTTGTTCCGGATTTTGTCTTTCAGAGAAACTCCGAGCATAGCCCTTTCCATGCAGTTGTATGATATTAAAAATGTAGAGAAATTATAGGTAATCCATGACTTGACGCTCTGTGCCTTTCTTCACTGGCGCTTGGGTTAGATTTGGTCGTGTGGCGGTTTTATTGGGTGTTGAGGTAGACTCATATTAACGTTAGTTTCCATTTGCATCTTGTCTTAGTGTTTAATATTTCACGAGTAATGGAAGTTAATCTCAAAGTTATAAGAAATCTATCCTTAATCGAGTTCCTTGTTTTTAAAGTGATTACTGTGATTATGATCTGAATTTATATTCCACCACTCTAATCAGTTTTTTGTTTTTTAAAAGGGTTACCACAGTTTTACACCATTTAGAACATCCTGTATATCGCGCACTCGTTGTTATTGAAGTTGCGTATAGATACAATTTAAGCAAACCGTTGAAAGAAATATCCATAATCTAACACAATTTTATTGTTTTAATTGATTAGGATAATCTATTGTTAAGAGTTGATTAAATAACAAATAAAATAAAAAAATCATGAAAATAAATAACAATAACAACTTCTATAAAAAACAAGTATTTATAAGTATACATACGGCTAAATGATAAAAATTACCTATTTCGATTATCGCAACCGAACCGAAATATTCGGTTGAATACCAACATTGATGACAATCCATGCCGAACAATTATTCGGCCCATCTCGGCCTACTTGCACGACCATCTTGGGTGAGGGATAAGACACATTTCATTCGCATACGCATACGCATTTTGTCTAGGCTGTGGTCTCCTATATCACGCCGTATGCGGCGTCTCGTCACGTCGTACGCTGCGTCTGAATGCTCACTATAGGTATGTAGGTACTGTTGTGGTCTCTTTCACATGTCGACGTTGGCGTCTTGACGTCGCACGCGGCTATCAAAAGCTGTGCGCCGCGTTTCTAGTCTTTTCGAACCATTGCAGCGTGAACGTCGTCTCTCGCGTCAAACAAAATGTCGAAGTTTAATAAATAAAAAGACGAGTTATTAATAGAATTTATTTAATCTTTCAATGCACTGTATGATAAAAATGAAAAGAATCATAAAAACAATATTTATATGCGTAAATGTTGGGAAAAAGATAGTAATGCAGTCGGATCTGCTGTTAAGTTACGCTCTTCTCTGCGGCGAACGTATTGACCGTTGACGCTGTGCGTTGCATTCAGACGTCGATAGGAGTGGAATTGAACGTTGACGCTAACGTCAGACGCCGCATACAGCATAAAATAGGAGACCACGGCCTATAAAATTGGCCGTTTAGTATGAAACGTGTAAGCATGCGTACGCGTGCGGAAAGCTGGACGCGGTCCCATACTAAACTGACACTTTCTACCTATAGACAAAGTGCGTACGCGTGCTGATGAATGTGTCTTCACCCTTAGCTACGGAAACAAACACGGGGTTAACGGGATGGTTATGATTAAGTCGATACATTATACATTTTTGATTTTTCACGTCTCCATTATTAAGACATTATTGTGCATGATCAGATATTTTAGACCACTGGTCGTTCCGATATCTTCTGAAGGCTGTTGTACATTTTTGTAGCTCCCCCAGGTTTATTGTGACCATAAAACGTACACGGACGCGGTGATATATAAAAGCGAACATTGCGTCATCGAAATGAAAAGCTGATGTTTGAATGAAATCGGCAAAAGTTGTAATATAAGTACGAAACAAAAAATGTAGTTTTAGTAGAGGACGAAATGGTACAGTGGCGTTCAGAATTGCATGGACGATTTATGAATGAATTAATTCATAAACTGTCCATGCAATTTTGAACCCGACTGTACATACAATGTAGACATGATAATAGACAAATAGACATGGCACCTACAATTTCTAAAGAACACATTTTACGTCAGTGAGGGCAGGTAGGTACTGATCTCGTGCCGCTACGTGAAAGTGGTCTTATAGGTCTTAAAAGCTGATCAATTGATTTTAAATTAATGAAGCGGGCGTTAGGGGTTTCGGAACCAATCATAGGTGCGAGGCAAGTATCATTTTCGACAAACTTGCCACTTATTATATCTGTCGCTGATTTTGAGATCGGCTCTCGCTTGTGTTAATGCGCGTGGTAGGTAAATGTATGAGACTAATAGTTAGAAATGAATTGTTTTTACGCCACTCAGTGCATATTTGCATGTATACTTACGCTGACATACATAGGTACTCGTGATAAATTGAACAATCACATCGGAACTAAAAAAAGCCAAACCCGGGTCACTATAGCCCCACAAAATCTATTACCGCATTTATTCAACAAAGGCGCGTTCACACGCGGTAAATAAATAACGGCGATAAATAATCTGGGGCTGACGCGGGCCGTGTGGAGAGGCTTTAACTCTGTGATAGCGCCGTCACACCGCAGTTTCCCCAAAATTTGTGTAAAGTAGTTTTTTTACCTTTGATCTCTTAGCCCTGGTGTTATTGGATTATGTTACTTGTTATTAATTAATTAATGCATTTGATATTCGTTTATATTCACGTATCGCACACTTTTTAGTGCTTTTGTTTGCAGCAGGTACAGAGGCGTGTCAAAGAAAGTTTACTAATTATGTCTTCATAGCTATACAATGTACAATTTATTATTCTGGATTACATGGCTCTGCGAAGCTATTTATACCTTAACTTTACGTTTAATATTCTGTTAAACACTGGGACATAGTTGGAGTAAGTATATATTTGAATATGCAATTGGGCACTTACCTAAATTAGCATTTTCAATCGAATAATCCAAGATATTGTTTACGACAGTAGGCGTTGTTTCGACCAATAAGTCAAGTCACCACTTTAGTGCAATTTCATATGCAACGCTCACTGGAGGTCCCCTAATTAATCCTACACTATTGAGGTATCCTATTATAATATTATGCACGGTGTTTCATGAGACACTAATAACTTCTAATAAGTATCTAATAACCGTGCAGGCGTGCACACACCGTACTTATATGAGGAGTGTCTTTTCAAACTGGCACTTTATAAATATAGAGATTGTTACTCTAATGCAGCGGTCGGCAACCGGCGGCCCGCGGGCCGCATGCGGCCCGCGAAGGGGTCAGCTGCGGCCCGCGGACCTCCTTGACTATTTTGTATAGGTATCGCGTATTTTAAAATCACGAACCTCATCAAAGGTCATACACATTAACAGAAACCCTAATTATAAAACGGAGTCAACAATTATTATTTTATTATTATTAAAATTTATGTATTTCGAGTCAGTGTCAGTGACCATGACAACAGACAGGGTAGCGCAACAATACGGGCCCTTGTTTTCTCATTTGTAAAATAATAAATATTTGAATTTACCTTTGCAGTCGCGGGCCCTCGTATAATTTAAGAAAAGAACAATGCATTTTTCGACGTTAATTCTGTACTGGGTTTCAAAGGCGAAGTAAAGAACTTCTTGAATGTCCAGAGTAGGGAAACACTCTCGTTTTTATTGACATGAAGGTCCACTTGGAAATATCTTGCTCGTCCTTCAATTTGTCTACCATCTCGTTACATAAACTAATATTTTGGTCTGTGCGCGAGGCCCAAAGGCCTGTATATTGCTATATAATGCATAGTTACTGAGATGTCGTTCGGACTTCGCGGTCTTGACGCATCGCCATCGCCATCGGGCCTTCGGCCTTCTGGCTCGGCTTATTTAGGTACTGCGGTAGTTGAACGCTTAGTAGTTAAATTTTCTCGGCCTTCGGCCTCGCTCTGAATTACTTAAAGGTGGCAGACTTGGGGTGAAGCTCCGGGATTTCTGCACTCTGGAAGTTGGACCTTCGGCCTCCAACCCCCCTGAAGCTCGCCCTTCGGGCTCGCTTATCGTAGATTTACATCGGTTTTGGTAATGTTCCGTAACTTCCGCAGCAAGGCCTTCAACCGCCCCAAAAATTATTGGGCTTACCGACTCCCTCGGGATCCGAAGTGAAGTTCCGGACCTTAGGCCCTCCGCGGGCTCGGCCTACGGCCTCCTGAACTGAAGGCTTGCCCTTCGGGCTCGCTTAACATACTCGGGATTTTGATTTTATGTTCTGGCCTTCGGCCTTCGGCCTCGCTTTGAATTACTTGAAGGGGGCGCGCTTGGGGTGAAGTTATTGGGGTTACCGACCCCCTCGGGACCCGAAGTGAAGTTCCGGGCCTTAGGCCATCCGCGGGGTCCGCCTACGGTCTCCCGACCTGAAGACTCGCCCTTCGGGCTTGCTAAATAGGTAACTTACTCGGGATTTTGACTTTTTTTCCGGGGCGCCGTCATCTTGGAATTATTCCAATTTTTTTTACAGAGTATCACTCCCTGGGCCCACATAATTAGTGGCCGTACTTCAGCGCGATCACACCATTATTTTGAAAACGTCATATAAATGCTTTTTTGTGCAAAAAATACAAAAATTGGGATCTGGATGGCCTAACAGTCACGCCAGATAAAAATCGTCGAAAAGATGTTATTTGTATAATAGTATATTGCTATATTCGACTCTTCCTTATTTCGTTCTTATTGATAACGTGAGTTTTTTTTCGGACAAAACCTACATATTAACAAAGTGCGGCCCGCGTCAATTTCGTTAACTACTATGTGGCCCTTAGATGCTAAAAGGTTGCCGACCCCTGCTCTAATGAATAGGTACATAGAACAAATAACCC
>JALPQI010020620.1:0-24641 GCA_025490895.1 Thaumatotibia leucotreta | reverse complement strand
CACCTTTAAAGACAAACGGGTCTTAATTGCGTAAACTTATGTTAAAGACCCGTTTGTCTTTAAAATATGAGTGATAATCGTGAAAGTTTAAATCAATATCACATCACACGGTTCGTGTGATTGCTTAGCGTGAGAGATGTTTTAAACAAGGCCCACCATAGTTCATTTTCCTATGTTTAATTTGAACTTTGTTCTGTATGTAAATTGGTAATAATTTCGTTTGATTAAAGAAGCATTGAAATAAAAAAATAAAAAAAAACATATATTTTATTTGATTCATGAAAGATTCAATTTGGATTGCAACAACTTTGTATTGTTCGTGAAATTTACAAATTGGTAACTTTCTAGCTACATTATAGTAAAAATAAACATTCAATTTATATTTCTCGGATTATACATTGTAATGTACATTGAAATCGTATCTAAGGAATTGCTCTTTCATTGTAGGCCTATGTCCAGAAGGAAACTGAAATAGGCTGAAGGTGGATTTAAACCAAACGAGCATTTGCTCATTGAATCCCCCACCCTACGAAATCAACGAATTTTGACGAATCACGTTTTGTGTAACGAACGAATTTTGTAGAGTGGGGGATAGAATGAGCAAATGCTCGTTTGGTCTAAATGAAATGCACCTTACGAAATTAACGAATTTTGACGAATCACGTTTTGTGTAACGAACGAATTTCGTAGAGTGGGGGGTAGAATGAGCGAATGCTCGTTTGGTATAAATGCCCCTTGATGATGTGTCTAGTAGGAGTACTCAATGATTTGTCGCCTCAGAGTGGAAATTATCCATTTTATTAATCAGAGTGTCAGGGTGGGTCACGCAAGGGACCAATTAAGGTGCCGCTCGTCAGGCTCGTGAATTGAGTGGATCACGAACTCAATGACGAATGACGATCCGAGATCGTATCTAAAGAATTGCTCTTTCATTGTTTTACGAATTAAATTTGTATTAATTTGACACGCGATGTGTCTTGACATTTGGGCTGAATAAATTACTGTTTATCTGCGTAGGTACATGGTAATGAAGTGAATAATCATTTAACATGTTCTGATTAATTATTAGATTTCCCATAATAAATATTTGTATGAAACATTTATTTTATATTACCAAAAATGTATAGGAATCTGGTAACAAAAATAAAATAATTAAAAAATTAAAAAACACGACTGCCGGTAAGCGAACTGAAAAGTAACAAATAATTCCTTTTTCAGATTAATTCTTGTGAGCGTTTCTGCATAATTATATAGACGCTTGTCTTATTACTTACTATATTTTATTTCGATTGCAGTCGGGGAACCTCCATATATTTATATATTCCGTAAATGAAAGGTTCCCCGACTGCAATCTAAACAAAATATAGTAAGTAATAAGACAAGCGTCTATATAATTATGCAGAAACGCTCACAAGAATTAATCTGAAAAAGGAATTATTTGTTACTTTTCAGTTCGCTTACCGGCAGTCGTGTTTTTTAATTTTTTAATTATTTTATTTATTTGAAACCTTTTAGTGAATCTGGAGAATCTTTAAAGTAGGAAAGAATTTCAAAAACCAACTTCGCATAGGACTGAAGCTTCGCTCTGGGGGCCCGAGGAGTTCCCATCCCGCTAATTTTGGGCGAAGCCGAAAGGCACGCCACGTGAGGTACCAGTGTAAACCTATGTTGAGCGAGTCCAAAGGACGAGTTTCAGGGTAGGAGGCCGAAAACTGAGCTCGCGGAGGCCCGGACCATCACTTCGAGGGCCCAGGCATGTCGCTTGCAAATTTAAAGAGAGGCCGAAGGCCGAGCTGCGCGAAAATTTAAGTACCATGCTTCTTCAAATACCCCAGCATCTAAAAAACCGACATCCGCGTAGGGCCCAAAGCACGACGAGCGAGCCCACACGGTACATCCGTCCCTCTTAACTGATTTAATAATCGAACTGGAGGGCCCAAAGTGCAACGGTTCGATTCAACGCGCTGCACTGCGACGCGACGAGCTTTTGGCCGTTGGCTCTACGCGCAGCCGAGCTCCGCGTAGAGCCAACGGCCAAAACTGCCGTGCAATTCCTAAACCACAGTAACTGACAAAAGTCGATTTTGAGATAATAGCAAAAAACGGTTTTAAAGTAATATATTTTCCAAGATTTGATAGGTATTGAGATTTTTTTTTGTCCAAAATGAAGCATTAAAATCATACAATATCATAAATTAAAAAATACGTGCTTCTGCATTTTCTAAAATTAAATATGTGTTTTTTTCGAAATTCTGTGTTTGTACTGCGCTTTTAAAAACAGGGAAAATGATAACAATTACTAATTAAGACACAGTAAAATGACCACTTACTGCACAAATTTTGCGTGCTTTTTAGAGATAGGCGGCATTTTACAGGTTAAACTGCAGTAAAAGGGACTAGTGTACTGTAATTTAACTAGTATTTTGATTGAATTTTCGTGCTACGAACTTCATTCACAGCAGTAAAATATAGTTTTTTTTTAAAAAGTAATTAAAATACAACAAAAATTTGTAACAGCATTACATGATTTTATAATTAAGAAATTCAAACACGCTTATCAAGTTTCATGCCAATGTGAGACACAGAAGGATGTAAAAAAACGATTTAAAAGTTACTTGGAAAACGCAGTTTATTTAGGGATTTGTCGTCAATAATACAAAAATTAGACAAAAATTAAGGTTTATTACCACATTTTCTTAAGAAATGAAATAACTATCAACTTAGGTACCAGTATCGGTTGTAATCATAGCAAATGGCACATTATATTTAGCCTTACATTGATTTCAATGAGTAAGCTCACGACTGATTGTGGCGTAGCACTTCTACGATTAATTTTAATAAATATAATTTCTTACGTATTCGTGTCAGTTATAAATCAAAAAGTCTTTAGAATACTGTATATTATAATACAAAACCCTATAAAATAATAAATTGTCATCAATTATGACCTATTACTACAATAGTACTCCACTCCTGGAGTATATTTATGTATGACACGTTATAGGTTTTGTTATGTTTTTTGGAGAAAACTAGGAAACAAATTTGGTTCGTTAAAGCACCCTGTTAATAAGATAAATAAATGAAACCTCTTTAGTCATAATTCTAGAACCGCCGGCCGGTTTGTGGAGGCCTTTAATAAGGCCATGACAGACAGTGTTAAACAAACATCTTGACAGGATATTACTGATGGGATGATTATTTAGAAAATAAATTATAATGTTCTTTTTTGTTCGGTAAATGTTTTTTTTTTAATTTCTAGTGAAACTTTATTGTTTTGATGTTAAATTAAAGTCCCTTAAATATCCGTGATTAATTTAATAACACCGTATATATATTATGTAGCAATTCATTAAAGAAATGATTAAGAATTTACTTTCATATTTTATGTTTAGCTCTGAATTTAAACTAACATAAAGAAATTTGTTAAATGCATCTGGTCGGGAATTACCGTATAAGAAACTTAAACCAAAAAGTATGTAGCAATCTTATCGAATCTCAAAACAGGTAAATACAAATTTCTAAATACTCGATTATTGACCGGTATTGGCGGTATTCGTATAATTCATATGTATAATCTACTTCATACGTTACGGCGAGGGTACCGCAATAAAGAACAAATGTAACAATATTATGACATAACGATGATATTTGTTGGCAAGGCATTGCTTAATAAAATGATACCGCCGCCTGGGAACCATAACTCGCATAGCAAAATTAAATGTGTACAAACTAAAGAGAAGGTTATATTTTTGTCTTCTAAGAACCTAATAATTAGGTAGGTAATAATCAGTGATCGGTTTTTTTGGATTCCCCGGCGGGTCTCCTATAGTAACTTGAAAAATAAACTTTAATTATATCGCCATATTTCTGTTTCATAAAATATGCTCTGGTGTGTATAATACAATAGTGTATATATACCTTTATGTGTTTAACTATATAAGTTTTTACTCGTTTATCAACAGACGACACCTTGGTTGTTTTAAATAGTAAATAGGTCAAAAATTATTTTACTACCTTAAACAGGATGTTTTAACGATATCACTATAAGCTATCTTCAAGGAAGTTCCGAGATGGAACTACTCGTAACTCGAATTTGCCACTTAAAATAAACGTCTAAATGCAGTTAAAATAGTCAAATAACATAAAAATACTGCCTAAAGTGCAGCCCCTTGGGGTGCTACTGTCCTTTAGCTAGTATTATTGCTATTGAAAGTAATACAACACACAGCATAATGTGTACATTAATGAACTTGTTACTGCAGTTTAGATGGCAATACCCTACTTATTTGAACAGTAGTGTACCACTTTAAATATCGTTATTTTATTCCTACTGCATCTTAACTAGTAATTATGCTTATTAATCTATGAAACTGGAAACGCAGTACAACACTTTTAGCATAAAAATTGTATACTGTGTTTTAATTAGTTTCTTTATAAACGAGATACTATGAGTTTACATGCTAAAAATCATGAAAATCTACACCTGTACTGCGTTTTAGTCAGTATCAGCCCAAAAACCGTAGCCGTAGACCATTTTACTGCGCTTTATATTGCAATGTGCAGGAAAAACTAGTCACTTACTGCTTTTGGGGTTTCGAGTTTCCATGTTCCAGTTTTCCAAATTAAAAACCGATCGATTGGGATTATGCGTTTTGATTTGCTGATTATAGATCACCAATAAACCAAAAATCGGAAAATTGGCAGTTACTGTGGTTTAGGAATTGCACGGCAGAAAAGCAGCACTCAGAAGCGCGCGAGTTCGCGAGGCGGAAGGCCGAGATGCCAAAGCCC
This sequence comes from Thaumatotibia leucotreta, assembly GCA_025490895.1. Lineage (NCBI taxonomy): Eukaryota > Metazoa > Arthropoda > Insecta > Lepidoptera > Tortricidae > Thaumatotibia > Thaumatotibia leucotreta. Next base: position 19,850 of record JALPQI010020620.1, on the reverse strand, counting down.
AGGACTACCACGTCAGCCGACGGAATAGTGTAACGTTAAAATGCATCCGACGATTGTTTCGACAACCTGCAAAGGCCGTAGGACGTACTCCGCGTAAGGCCCGAATCGTTCCTCAAAGAGGCGCTGGTTTGCGAGGCCGAAAGCCCAGCCCCCGGCCCGGTCCACCGGAGAGGCACAGACTTTAACTTAGAGGGCCCAAGTGTCACTTGGAAGAAATTTAAAGTAAGGCCGAAGAAGGGACGAAGTACTGGAGCGTAACTATCGGGGTGCTTCAAGCGCGAGCCAGATGGTCGGAGGCCCGACGAGCGAGCCCAAGCGGTACAACCGTCCTTCTTAACTGGCTTAACATTAACAATCGAAGCCAGCTACCACACTACGTGATGGAATAGCGTAACATGAAAACGAATCGGAGATCCGTAGACCCGACGATCGTTTCCACAACCTGTAAACACGACAAGGCACGACAAGGCTGTGTAACATCCTACATGGGCTAAAAGCTTCATTACTGAAAATGTGAAAACTATGAAGCTCCAATAAAGCTCTGTAATAGGGAAATCTAAAGTTTAGGGAAAAGTATAAAATAAACAAGGTATAGAGAGGAAAAAGAAAATATTTATTAATTTAAAATTTCTTATTAGTTTTACAATTAAATCTAAGGACTCTACAAGCTCTGTATCTCATTTGGTCTGGTTAGGACTTCATGAGATACACCGTCATGATTGCTAGGGCCAAATACCTAAGTCAGGAAAACATGACGGTACAAAAACCTGACGCCAAAGGTTAACCTGCACACACACACAAAAATAGAAATTAATATAATAAAATATTGATAATAGCATGATCATCTAGTGGTAAATTGGACAACATTATGATAAGCAATAACCCAAATCCTCTGAGGTAGGAGAAATGTTACAAAGTCTATGTCCGAAATATGTTCCAACAAACACAATAATATCAAAACCATTTGAATATTCTACACAAGGAGTTAATTGTGAAGTAATTAGAATGCTTGATAACTAAAACATTAGACATTAGGACATTAGGACAAATAAGTGAATATTATTAAACACTCTAAAATTCTCAAACCTAAATAATAATAATATCTGCAGTGAATATTAGCTAGATGAAAGTAATATTTTAAATGTCAAACATTGTCTCTACAAACATTAGATAACGCCTATAAAATGATCCAGATAAGTAAAAGAGATTACAAATTAGACTCTGTATATGATACCCCATATATGTCAAGTGTAGATTTAGAATGTAACAGCAGAAAATTAAGTTAAGATTATGAAGAGTAGTTTAAAAGATATAAATTGATAAAGTTGTAAAAATTGGATTTAAAGTTTATGAATTACCTTAATGATAAACGCTTAAAACTAACTTATCAACTATAAACCACGCTTAGTCTTACATTACTAATACAGTGTTATTCTTGATTATTGTAAGAATAAAATAGCTGCCTATGATCAGCTATAAGCCGCTCGTATAATATATTAACCAAACGCACACGTCATTATGTTGGCCAATGTCTGAACGAGAGTCTCAGCGTGGACCGATTCTATACAATCCAGATTGGGTATTTAGAGTTGCAAACCGATGCAAAACCCTCGAGTATAACAATGGACTTGTATAGAATATCCGAACGCTAGGAAAAGATCCGAAGATACAAATTCAGAGACTTGAGAATAAGAATATGACAATATGCCTCTCAAGACGTTAATGTGTAATATATATGTAAGCCGTATGATTAGATAAGTCCCATAGCGTTATGAGACAACCACTTTTATGTAATAGTATTCTATACGAACACTCATTATGTTTGATATAACATTATTATATCTTCAGCAAGCCGAGGCAAAGCTGAAGTGAACGCAGAAATAACGATGAATCAGTACCTTAATACTAAACCACTTAAAACTAACTTATAACTAAATGACGCTTATGTTTTATACTGTGTTGATGAACACACGCATAACAAGAGTAATGTCTGAACGAGAGTCTCAGCGTGGACCGATTCTATACTATCCATATTGGGTATTTAGAGTTGCAAACCGATGCAAAACCCTCAGGTAAGTCAACAGACTAGCATTGAGAATATCCAAACGCTAGGAATAGATCCGAAGATGCAAATTCCGAGACTAACTAAGAATGTGATAATATACTTCTTTGAAATTAATATATAATTTTGTAATAATAATACTCTTTTCTAGAAGAGTCATAATTAAATAATCTGGAGTCGATGTGGGCATGACAATGACAATGATAATGGAATCAGTTAGTTGAGATAGCAAGAATACGTATATGATATATAGATTTGTGTATCTTTTGAACACTTAATACAAGCACCGAATTATTGTTCAATATGAATTATACTTGTTTGCATGGCTACAAGGGTACCCCTTGTATATATTACCTCTTTGACATTTAGAGAAGGCAATTCAGAACCCGTAGTATTACATATGAAAGAACCAAGTGTGACCATAGTACTGGGAATTGCACATCAATGCACAGTATTATTCAAGCTCCATGGTAGCAAGCCCGAGCCCGAAAGCATGAGACAACTAAGTCAATAGTCTGTAAGATCGTTGAGCTTCGCACTTGCAGCCTCGCCCATATAGTATAAAAATTAGATTGTATGTAAATATATAATTGGGGTCTTTAACCACAAATGTTAGCAAACAAGGGTACAGATGTCTTATCGTATGCTATTTGGACGTCTTGCCAGAATAGTTCTAGCCAAGCGGTCCATTTCGCGAGTGTAAATAAATTACAAGCCCAAGCGATTCACCCTTTTCAAAGATCACGCGAGAGCATCGATCAAAGACGAAGTTCTACCATGAAACTCGTGGTCCCCTAACAAATTAGGTGACTTATGAGAACCTCGATCCCGGACGTAAGCAGAGTTTAACTAAATTTAATATTAATATTTCCATAATAGTTACTAGAACCACATCTCTCAACTAAACGAATCACATTATCAAAGATACGTAAGCCCAATTCCATTAATTACAACTTTATTGTTAAACGCGGTCAATTCCAATTCAAAATAATAATTTTAGCATTTTAATCAATTCTGTGCATTTATACGTTCCGTTATATGATGTAAGTAGCTCAAATTATGTTTTAATTGACAGTAGGGTAATATATACTTAAATGTTTAGAATAAGTTTAAAATATTAAAATCTGGATCATTTTATAAGAGTCTCAAATCCATAACGCACACGTGATATACAGTTTATAATCATTGTAATGAATCACGCATTCATAGTTTCTAATATACTATTGATGGATCAACTATTTCTACTTAGTCACTTCAATTACTGCGTGATTCATTAGCAAAGAGCCGCGTCTAGATAAATCAAGTAAGTGGATGCACTGATCATAGCCCAATATTTATGACATTAAATATAATATATTAAATAGCAGTGCGTCGTCAATCTAGAGCTTGTAAACAGCAATATAATTATGTATTATATTAGATTCTCAATCACGATTGACAACTAAAATATCAACTGCAGTTATATGTCGTACGGTAGATGTTAAATCTGTAATACCCTTAATTCTAAATGAAACGTATATCCGCTCGAATGGACGATAATAATGTTTGGAATAAAAGTGTAGACCCAACACGTAGCACGCGAGCAGTGACGCCGAGATGCAGACGCTGTATATGGCACCCTTATGAATGGAGTAGCAGAGCCGACCCAACACGAAGCACGCGTGTAGCGGTGTCGTGATGTCGTCTGTACATGGCGCCCTCTCTCTCGTACGCACGAAACACCGGAAAGTAGAAAAGATTATGTTTATAAGAGGTATTCATAAGAAGTTAATAATTTTGATTACGGATTATAATTGAACGGAATAATAGAAGAATACTAAAAGAGTAATTCAAATACTAAAACTAATCAAGCAATTATTGCCCATGAAATATTCTGCTTAATCGATAATTATTCCAATAAAGTATAAACTCTAAATAATTAACCAATAAATCATCAAATAGTGGTATTCAATTAAAATAGATCCTAGCCCGCTCTCCGTAACATTAATATAATATATTTAAGTTTAGAATTATTTTTCAATATGGCACACCCTTAATTTGGAGGGTAGATTTTCCTATCTATTAAATAAACCAGAAGCAACACACCAGTTCAACGGAGTCCTGTCAAGACAAAATGGCTGACGCCTTTGAGCATCACTTGCGACCGACGAAGTATTAGATGCTGATGTAACTGCAGGTACTAAGCAGTTCCCGTAGTGTCGACTCCGCATTTCCACACCCTTCATCCCTGGATGATATGGCCTCTCGCCGATGGACATGAACCGGAAATGAGAAATATTTATTTAGTTACCTACCAACATTTATACACTGTACAATATGATGAGAGCTATAATCTAATACGGAAAGCAGCCATCCTAACATCTTCGCTGCGGCAATTACCTTAGCTCACAACTAACCATACTTTGTAAGGGATCGAAAGTCCGCCAACCCCCAACCGCAGTGAACGTATTAAATATAATAGTGTGCTAAAATAATACCACAAGCTCACAGCTGAGTAGAATGGCACTGAATTCTAACCAAATTTAAGGGAAACACTATATCTAATAATCAAATATTAATGAATCAAAGTATTTATAAAACACCATTATAAAACAGTTTATTTAATTATTCACTTTGTAAGTATCATATTTGAACACTGATGCAATAGGCTTAACTCGTAACTAACCACACCGAGGTCGAAAGACCCCTACCGCATTGAACGTGTTAACACGTGGCGCATCTATACAACCTACATGAACCAATGTTGCGCGCTCCACTGGTCTACTACCTGTCGACCAAAGAATACGGCAACCTAATAATTAATACAGAAAATATTTAGATAAACATGTTACGTTATTAAAATGTCACTCGATTATCTTCGTATTGCCGTTACGCTGAACATTATAAAGCAAGTTAAGTAATTTAAATCAACCGGACACACGCACGACCACAAGCAATGATTTATCATTATATTCCTGTCATAGATTGCAATTTAAGATCCAATCTGCATGAAAACCATCCAGACACGGGCCCTGTATCCAGACACTCCCACACAAGCCGGACCCCAACTACAAGCTAAAACTAATTCATTAAATTAATATTAAATAACTTACGTTCGCCCTTGTGTCGGTTTGCCGTAAACTTATAGTAGTCACTAATCAACCAGTACGATTCGTTACCACTTAGTAATTCTATAAAGCATTGTCGGAAGTATGTCGGAATAATAACTATTCAATATTTAGACTATGAATAAACACGATTAGCACAATTGAACACGCATAATAGAAACTAGATATTCGGGCACGCCCATCTGCAAAGAACAACGTATCCATTTAATTTTCAACAGAATCTGAATCTACCCACTTTCTAACATATCGCTAGAATCCCGTATGATTCGATGCACCTATTATTCTACAAATCACAAAGCAATTCCTATAAATATAAAGTATGCCAGAGGCGACGTACCATATCCATGTGGTGCATCCTTTGTGCGCCCAAATGCCGGGTGGTACCGCATTTCTATCTTCGAATCACGCCCAGGAATGGTGTTACTCGCCCTATGCCTCCGCTGCCGTAAAGCCTGCCTGCTATATCTGTGAACAATTCTAAACACGATATGCCTTACGAACTAAACTCACTGACTTCCTTACGACTCGACGCTCTGCCGACGAAAAGCCTCGAATACCTGTTACACTCCCTTAAGTCAGATTCTCTCAACTCTCATTCTCAATCCCTCAATTGTTCGTTCATTCGACGTCTTTGAATCACCTCATACTGAACATCTTTTACCATTGGCTAACAACAAACTAGCTCGAATCTGATTGGTTGAAATTCTACCCGCTCTGTTTAATTCCATAGTATCCTGAATGAAAACACTGACGTACAATTGTAGGTCACGTGGTACGCGGCGACGTCATGATATTTTAAATTGAACGCCTACAAAAAGAATGAAAGCAAAGAATTATCTTCAATTGATGTCGATACGTTACAGCTGTAAACTGAGCTCCGCGTAAGGCTGAAGGCCAGAGCCCAGCGCTCCTTTGCTATAAAATGGAAAAGTGAAGCATTAAACCGAATCTCACGGCCGCAGGCCCGAAAAATTGTTTTTAAGAAAATGCGGAGGCTGAAAGCTGTGATCCTCGTAGGGACAGACTCAAGTTTCCAGGCAAACCCACCTTCATTCATACCAACTCCCCTGCGCAAATGTTAAGGTCAAACCCGACCCTGATCTGATCAAACGGCAGAACGGTCAAAACCATGCCCCCCCCCCCTTTAGTGCTCCTCTGTGGCACCCTTAGAACATATCGTACGTAAATTTTTTGATATTGTATTCTGGCCATTCTCCGCAACGCTGGCAATATGTGTGCAATTTCCCTCACGATGTTTTCCTTCACCGTAAAGCATGCAAGTTCGCACCACGATTTTGATACAAAATCGACTGTTTGGGCTATAATTTTTGCAGCATTTAAATCGACACTTGTTTCCAACTAATATAAAAAAATTATGACTGATCATTGAGCTATTTCTTATTAATTAACCGTTACTTTCGAAAAGTTCGGACAACTGAGGCAGCTGTGGCAGCTTTTGGTAGTCATGTCATCATCAAAATATGACAACTTCACTTGCCTATGAATTGTTATCGGATTCAATGTATAAAATTATTAAGATTCTATGGGAAATTAATATTAACTAGCTCTTGAAATTTTACTGTTAACACTGAAAAAAAAATATCGCCCGAAAGTCTCAACTTAAACTTTTGTCCGGTACTGTATATCAAACGACATATCGTATATAAGTTCTATTTGAAAAACTCGTCGGTTACGAGCCGGGGATTGAACCCACGACCGCTGCGTAGCAGCCGTGCATTTTACCCCTTGACCACAAGCGCGTACATACAATGTATCTGTTTCATACACACTTACCGGTCAAGAAGATGTGTCAACGGTGACAGTCATGTCACGGCTTAGGCGTTGAAGAAAAACTTCAATAGTGCGATGTAGAACATTTCGAGTTTTCTTTTCGAACATATACTTAAACATATAACTTGTATATATATTTACAATCTGCACACAAAATGCTTTAATTTGATACCCAAATCATAGGATTTAGATGACATATTATTCTTTGCGCTTTAATTGTATTTTAATGAATCTGGTTTTTCTAGAATAAGTAACAAACATATAAATCATATACCTATTCGTAATCGTTGTTTGAAGCTCTTCATTTTGATACCAAACTCGATAGATTTCTTTCTTGTTAATTTTTTTTGGTTAGATAATATTGAATTTTTAGGCCGCCATATTGTTTTTAACGTGACGTCACATGTCCTATGTTACCCGCGACGTCACGAGGATTCTAATGATACCTTACACTATTAAAAACGGTTAAGTGGTCGCGCAGATCTGCGCGTTTAAAGAAAATATGAAACATACATAGGGACTGAACACATATACTCTCCTTTTGGCAGTCGTGTAAAAAGGAAACTTCCACATAAATTGACTTGACCAGTTATATCAATATCGAAACTTGTATTGTGTGTGTGTGTGACTTTATGAGAATTGCGGAGTTATTGTTAATAATGAGTCTCCTTAGTGTTTTCTATCTGCATTAAATTTGTATTTATGTTTGTGCATAGTTTTAAATATATATATATATTAGTCTGTATATTATTATCTATGTAATAGTGTGTTCAGTATTGTATCAGTTGTTATTTTATTCATTGTTTATTAGCTTCTCTTGCACCGCTCACAGTTTCTCTGTTTTGCCCGATGGTTGACTGGAAGAGAATGCTTCATAGCATTAAGTCCGCAGTTTGTATGATTTTTATTTTGTGCAATGAAAATTAAATAAATAAATAAAATAAGTAAATTTGTCACCACCCCAACTCCTCCTGCGGGTGTCGTAACGTAAGGGTCTCACCAAACTAGTAGACGCCGTTTCGGCTAATCGCGTACGGAAAAAGCTTTATGTCAACGCAATAAGAGCGAGGACATCGTAAATCGGCTCGGCTCACGCGAAACGACGTCTTTCGACGGGAAAACGGCGTTTTGCCGTCGAAAGCTGTTCGCATTCGTACGACCCCGTTTGCAGCCTAACGCACACGTTCGCATTCGTAAATCTCCTAATACCGCCGTACGGTGCCGGAAAGAGTTGAACGGCTCCGATCACGGCCGAGTACCTGCGATAAGCACCGGTCAGAGCTGGCGGAAGCCGTTCAGCGTCTTCGACGGCCGAACATAGCTGACGACAGCCGAAAAGAGCCGATGACGGCCGAAGTAGCTACTGATGCGTTTGTATTTATTCATTTGAATTATTACCCACATTAAAATCTGCAATAGACCTGACAACACGAAGTAATACTGTCGTAATCATACACGTCTGTTTAATTTCAAACTAGTTTCTAACAACTAGTCTCCAAAAATGAGATTTACGATTGCCAATCACCCGCTGTCCTATCTAACTGTTCGTCGGACTCGGCGGCTGTACGCGTGCTGTCGGACGTCTCGACGGCAGGACGGAGCACGGGAGAGCCGACCGCCGCTTTACAACTGCTACCGCAGGCGATCGAACGTTTCTACGGCCGCAAGGAGGATGAGACTGCTTAACGCAGGTGTTCAACCGCGGAGACGGTCGATCGGCTAAATGCGAATAGTGTGGTGTAAAACACTCGGCGAAAGCCGACTCCGCGTCGATTGGTTTGGTGAGACCCTAAGAGTCGACTAAGGGATCGAACTGTCACTGACCATTCTACAAGAGTGATGATGGGCAGCAGCGTCATCATAGTGGACACATTACTGCGATCGCCAATCCGCTTGCCCAGTGTGGCGATTATGGGCATTTACCTCCTAATGCGTCTATACGCATAGTTAATAGGAGAGGCCTACGTCCAGCAGTGAACTAACATAGGCTGATGATGATGATGAAATAAATAAATAAATTGCTCACTAGGCTACTACGGAGGCTGGTATGATGACGATACCCATCTTTCTTGAATATTTGTCTGAAGAGGACAGTGGTTTCGTCATTTCAGCAGCAGACCCCTAAACATTGGCCACTCATCAGCCCGGTATGGCTGTCAGTTGCGTCGTGCTGAAAACTGAAACGGACGTGTATTTGCGTCATAGATCACTTCCTGCTACTACGCGTAGACCGCGCATGATAAGCTGTATGAGCAGAAAGAAAATATAGATATATGTAGAATCATTTTTCAAAAATCGATTATCTGGAGGGCACAGTTACAAAACGGTGCCATTTGATGTTTGATTATCACTTTATTTTTAATTTAAGTTTTTCTGCCTCCGGATTGGAGTAGAAATTTTCCTAAAATGTATGGCGCTTCAAAAAAATAAGTTATTATTTTCGACTTTTTTTCGTCTTGTTTGGCTCCGTAACTATAGAAAAGCTATTTCCAGGTAAACACAATACTCAAACATAGCTCATGTTGCAACAAAAAGTAAAAACATAGATATCAACTGTGCTCAGTACAAAATGTACTGAAGTTTCTATGAAATCTTTAAATTAGATCCGGAGGCAGAAAATTAATTCCGATGTCCAAATCATTTTGCACACTCTTTGTCGACCTAATTACGGAACTATTTAGAACTGTGCCCAGTAAAAAACAAATACTTTTTTTTCTTCATACATAACTGACCCACCCTAATGTAGATAGCACTCCGCTTGCTTGGTGTGCTGTGCACGTGCGTTTGACTAGCAAGCGGTGAAAGAATGAATTAATTAATAATTTATGATCCGGTGTAGCTTGGCTTTTAAACAGAGATTTTTTTAATGAAACAGAGTTAGCTATCCCTTGTGGATGGCAAGCGACCAAGAGGACGTAGTCCCAGAAGATGGTCCGACCAGGTGTCCGAGGAACTACAGATACCAATATCTCTGGCCCTTCATCAAGCTCAAGAACGCAGTAGATGGAGAGGCCTTCTTCAGCGACTACATCATGGCCACGATCCTCAGCAGTGAGGGGCCGGCTTAAGGAGGAGGATCCCTTTTCATTGGTAAAAAGGTTTTCTTTTTATTGGTAGTCCACCATGTGAGGAGTCACGTTGCCACTTCCGGTACGTGGCCGCCACTCGAAAACCTTTCTGCCCCAACAGCCATAGTTTCTACGTGCAATGTGCCCCGCCCACTGCCACTTCAATTTAGCGATTCGGAGAGCTATATCGGTTACTTTGGTTCTGCTGCGGAAGGTGTTTCTAATACGTTATACGCAGATTGACTCCTAGGTCTCCCAGCAATCCCAGCATAGCCCTCTCCATCGCCCTTTGGGTGACTGTGAGCCTTCTTATGAGGCCCATTGTAAGCGAACACGTTTAAGTACCGTATGTCATCACTGGCAACGCACGCTAGGAATGCTATAAATTAATAAATCAATAATATTCTATAAATAAGTATGTTGATACATCTTACACAAAGCAACCTACGCCAAGCAACCACGGATAGCTCAATTAATGTTCATGTGGGAACCAGGCGACGATAATAATAGTTTAGATACTTAAATACATAGACAAGCCATGACCAAGGAATAAATATTTCTTATAAATAACCACACAAATAATGACCTCGTCGGTATTTGAACCCAGAACCTCCAGCTTCTTAGGCAGGGTCACTACTACTTAGGCTACGGAGGCTAGCAACTATTATACAAATAAACTGGAAGTATGAAAAAAATATAAAAACGGACACATAGAGATAACAACAGTAATATGCTGAGTGTTAGCGACTCTGGGATGTCACACAGCATACGGTGTCTACGGACCACAATCTACGACACAAGTGCACTCAACCAGATCCGTTGGCTGCCACGGCATTGCGAAACAATCCGACCATGCCCCGTTTATGTGTAAATTCCGTCCATTTATCAGACGTGTAAATTCGGTCGGGTGGTAATGACGTGCACTGGTTTGATGCGTGTTGGTGATTTATTTGCGTGTGCGTTGTCTCAAAGCGTAATGAATGCAGAATATTTAATGTTTATTAAATAATTTAATACATTATTTTCAAATAAAGCTGTCTCACATACCTAAATTATCACGGTAACGTAGCGTAAAATAATAAAAATTGTTTCAAAATTTAGTAAGTATGACTTTTTTTTATATTTGCAGCTCAAACCTCAATGATACATTCATAACGACGAGTCCCCTGCATCAAGGACTTGGGCGTTATGTTCGATACGCGGTTCACATTTCACGAACATATTTCTTCTCTTGCCACGAGCTGCTTTCGTAGACTGGGGTTCGTTATCCGAAATCTCCGTCATTTTCATGACCATTAAAATGGTCTATAATGCGTTAGTAAGGAGTAAGCTAGAGACCTCATCGATTGTATGGAACCCTTACGAATCGACGTATATCTTGCTTCTTGAAAAGGTGCAGAAAGCATTTCTGAGGTTTCTTTACAAAAAAAACCTATGGATATTATCCATACATGTACCCTACGAAGTTTCTTCTCGGCTCCCTTGGATTCAATTCTTTGGAGGTTAGGCGAAACTATATGCTTATGGTCACGGCATGTCATGCTTTGCGTGGCGAGTCGGACTGTCCCGAATTGTAGAGCGTCTCGTGCGACTGTTTGTCCCAGATGTCCCTCGGATAGGTCTCCGACCGCGACGCCGTGACTTGTTGGCCGTGCCACCTTCGCGCACCGTGTCGAGCAGGAACTCTCCTCTGTCCCGCGCCCTTACCCTCCTGAATGCGCTTCTAGCTTCGACACCTGACTGCGACTTGTTTGCCTGGCGATGGGCGGCAGTGTGTAGTGAGTGCCTGAGGTTTTGTGAGGAGATGGATGTAAGGTGCTCCACTGTACCAGTGTAATTTAATTTATTTATTTGTTATCTCTATAGGTATATTTTATTATTAGTTCCAGTTCGTGACGCATTAGTTGTAAACTGTAATGTCATGTAACTTTTTGTCAATAAAATAAATAAATAAATAAATAACTTTCTCATTTTTCTACTCAAAATAATATATTTTAATGAGAGAACAACAAAGGTGCTATGCCGATACACGTTAATTATTGTATGAATACTGTATATTTTTTTACGTACCGTAAAATCCCCTAACTATAGTCCAAACGCTCGCAACATTGGTCCAAAATTAATCAATATCTCCCATTAATTGTAATAATTGATATTTTATTTGTGCTATTCATTGCAAAAAAAAATGGATAAAGCCAATAAGAAGACGGCCTTTTTAAGAGTTAAAATTGTGGACCATAGTTGGGTCATTTGCAGAAAAAGTGTACTTTTTAATTTTTTTTGTGATCATGGACTGTAAACTGTAATACATCATTTTACTCGGCATCGTGCGTACTTTTCAGTTATGAAACAAGTAAAATGGTCCCTAATGTCACGAAAATAAGTATGTAAATTGAGATTACTCAGTTTAGTTACTCCCATACTAAATGTATGAAACGAAATGTAACGAAAGTGATAAAAAAATCTCAAATTTGTTACACAATTTTTCATACCTTTAGTATGGGAGTAACTAAACTGAGAAATCTCAATTTACATACTTATTTTCGGGACATTAAAAGGTACACTTTTTCTGCAAATGACCCAGTTGCAGTATTGGACCGTAGTTGGGTGGTTTTACAATTTTGAGAATGCAAAAGGGCAACAAATTCAAATTTTCTGTGAGCGATTCACAAAACGCACTTACATTTTTTTTTAATTTGCCACCTTTTTCTGCCGCCAAAGGTTGTTGGACACGGACAAGTATACAAAGAGTTTGCATCACTAACTTTCGTAACACAATTGACGCGATAGTGATTTTTATCTTGAATAAGGCTTTAACTATGTATATTTTTTTTGTAATTCACCCCAATGAAAACCTAAGTTAGAAAGCGTCAGTAATTCCCAGTCAAACGCAAATGCAAAACGATTTATCGTACACCTCACCGCAAACTAGCATTAGGCATTCATCGGCAAGACAGCACTATTGGAGCACGGCCGTAGATTAATTTACATTCATGACCAAAACGGATCGTGACGCCATTTCGACGGAGCTATTTCCTGCTTATAGTCAACAAGACGAACGTGCTTGGATCAACTGAAGTTATGGCTAATCTGGCAATTTTCGCCATTATTGGTAGGCTATCGCACAATAGGTACTAATAGTTAGAAGATTTTACCGGTGTGAAGTTAGCGGCCAAATGTTGGCGCCAATCCACCGCCAACATTTTGGCCGCTAACTTCACACTTAGATTATCCTACCAAATTAGGAAGACCGATTAGTACCGTTATACGTAATCATCATCATCAGCATCAACCTATGATAGTCCACTCATGGACGTAGGCCTCTCCTATTAACTACGCGTATAGACGCATTAGGAGAAAAATGCCCATAATCGCCACGCTGGGCAAGCGGATTGGCGATCGGAGTAATGTGTGACGTGTGACGACGCCGCTGCCCATTATGAATATTTTGTCAAATAATGGTCAGTGACACTTCAATCCCTTAGTCGACTCTTACAACACCCGAAGGAGGAGTTGGGGTGATGACCAATGTATCCTCACTGGCCGTCACCACACGGCCGCTATACATAAGTACGGTAAAACCTAAAGTATTTAATATTTATAAAGCATTCAAAAAGCTACTTAATATTCTGAATCATTCATGGTACCTACAATAGAAGTAATCAAATCACCGAACAAATTATACCTGCCGCAAAACAATCTGGCCACTGAAGGCGTCTTGCTGTCTACGTTACACTTGTTCGTTCCCAGGTCAGAGTGAAAGAGATAGCAGTATGCCCTCAGCGGCCAAATAGTTTTGCGGCAAGTATAGTTGTTATGGGTTAATTCTGAGATCATATTGGGGTCAAGAATAAGGTGCAAAGCCCAGCCTTGTCACCTATTAATAAATTTGAATTTAAATTTAAACAATAACAACTTTCCTTACAAATTAAATATAATTAAATATACTTACCCGCACTGACTTTACTTGTAATGTCTGAATATTTTGTTGTGTTTGTACATTTTTTTAAATATTAAACAAGTATAAACATATTCACAATCTTATCAGTATAAAACAATCACCAGATCGGAAATTTATTTTAATAACAATTTCTCCAACCAAGAGAGATTGGTGCCAATGGGACCATCTAGGAGTTAAAAAAAATTAAAATCTATTCTTTTCCTCTTTTTTAAAGTCCGTTAAAAAGGTAACTATATGTATAGCAAAGTTGAATAGCATTTAGTGTACAGTCAAGGGCATAAATATGTATACACTTTTTTATCTTATGCCGTTAAATTAAGCTGCAAAAGTGTATAGGTACATACTTTTGCCCATGACGGTACATATAAATGTGTTCTTCATTTCAGCTTAACTCTATTGAATTATGTATTAACAACGGAGGGATTACAAACCCAATGTTGGACAAATGTTTATATTTGGAAGGGACGAATCACTTGAAAGATAAGTGGGTTTGGCACCTCTAGCCGTACCATGATTTTTCAACTATTGGGGTTTACTAGCATTCTATAATAATAATTATGTTTGTCTATTATTATTATCCTTTTTAGTACAGATGGTGCTTTTTTTAGGCTCTGGTGCGAGAAGTGTGTCATTTTACGTCAGGTCGAAAACTTCGGAGGGCCATCTGCACGAAAAAACGTCGTACGAGACACGTGCAAAACGAAATTAGATTAGAAATCGGTCGTGTTTTAAAACATCGCCACTCGTTTAGAATCTTATTTTTTCGGACTTGTGTCGTAATGTACTATTATGTATCTCTCTTTTTAAGTTAGGTTTTTTTATAAAAATGTCTATAAACGTATTTTTTTAACACAATAAATTGTTTCATGCATGTTACTTTAATAAGATGTATTATTATACTGCTTTGAAAAAACAAGTCCATCTGAGTTTCTTACTGGTTCTTCTCAGGACAGAGGTGTGGGGTTAGAACCAGTAGTAGATTTTTTTCTCTCTCTTGATATTGTGTCAGACGATTCGAAAATGCTTATTAATAAGCTTAAGGTGCATTCAGACCAAACGAGCATTCGCTATTCTAACCCCCTACTCTACGAAATTCGATCGTTACACAAAACGTGATTCGTTGATTTCGTAGAGTGGGGGATAGAATAGCGAATGCTCGTTTGGTCTGAACGAACCTTAACTTGAATAAAGAATAGTTTAACTTTGACTTTGACTTTGACTATCGCTATCACACTGGCACATTGGTGCGAGTGCGATAGCCTGCTTTACGTATCGAGTAAAACACAAATGTCATATATACCATACATCAAGCAAACATAATTATCTACTTAGCGTGTCAAATGAACTCAGTGAAGTCCACTGAGTTGTCCGGCTTTAATTGCAACTTGCAGCTTTCGGGCGTCAAATTTTGTAAGTTGAAGTGAACAAAAACATTAATAATGCCTCCTTAAGTAATATTAATTGCAACAACACAAACAAATATGAATACTCAAGGGCCTGAGACAAATTTAAAATCATATTCAAGTAACAACTTCAGTATAAAATCTGACACGCTCAGCCGCTATACAAATGAATGAACTTGTTTCTTCTATCCAAATCTAATTCTGTGGAGTAAAACCTAACGTAACTGATACTTGGCAGCTTATGGTACGGCTACTGATGTTTACAAGTACTTGTATGGGAATTTGCATTGACAAGAGAAATATGCGTTGGTTTCCTAACTGTAAGAGCGACCTTCAACCCGAAGGTACAATCGCTAACAGATTTGATATCAAAGCGGCCAGGGTATATCCCATACATTCGGTTTTCGAATGTCTCACTACTACCTACATAAATCAGGATACTGGTTTTTTCTCCATACAAAAGAACGGTTTTAATTTTGTTCTTCGGAACTTACTTATATAAATTCAATGTTCGTAGAGTAATTCAAAAATTATGATGTTGCAGGTAAATGAAATAAAATATCAGAGTCTTTCGCAGTTGATTTTTTCTATGGTAAGCACATCTGTTACGACATTGTGGGATTATCCGCATTGTAAAAAAGTAACACCAACATCAATTTGTTTAATTATAAAACAAATTGATGTTTCCTAATCATGAATTGATTACAGCGCCCTCTATAGCAAATTCAACGCAACGGAGAGTTGCTGAGTTTGCGGACGATTGTGGTAGACACACGTCTTTGAGTGGCTTAAGGTTGTAGTACCTTCGAAACACTACGTACAGATGTCGCTAGTGATTAGCTTCACAATACCATTGACTAAATTCGCTGTGATCGACGGAAGGTAGTCTGGTGTAATTGGAAGCACGTTGGACCGGCAATCCAGAGGAAGCGGGTTCGAATCCCGTGACGACCAGAGTCTTTCGCAGTTGATTTTTTCTATGGTAAGCACATCTGTTACGACATTGTGGGATTATCCGCATTGTAAAAAAGTAACACCAACATCAATTTGTTTAATTATAAAACAAATTGATGTTTCCTAATCATGAATTGATTACAGCGCCCTCTATAGCAAATTCAACGCAACGGAGAGTTGCTGAGTTTGCGGACGATTGTGGTAGACACACGTCTTTGAGTGGCTTAAGGTTGTAGTACCTTCGAAACACTACGTACAGATGTCGCTAGTGATTAGCTTCACAATACCATTGACTAAATTCGCTGTGATCGACGGAAGGTAGTCTGGTGTAATTGGAAGCACGTTGGACCGGCAATCCAGAGGAAGCGGGTTCGAATCCCGTGACGACCAGAGTCTTTCGCAGTTGATTTTTTCTATGGTAAGCACATCTGTTACGACATTGTGGGATTATCCGCATTGTAAAAAAGTAACACCAACATCAATTTGTTTAATTATAAAACAAATTGATGTTTCCTAATCATGAATTGATTACAGCGCCCTCTATAGCAAATTCAACGCAACGGAGAGTTGCTGAGTTTGCGGACGATTGTGGTAGACACACGTCTTTGAGTGGCTTAAGGTTGTAGTACCTTCGAAACACTACGTACAGATGTCGCTAGTGATTAGCTTCACAATACCATTGACTAAATTCGCTGTGATCGACGGAAGGTAGTCTGGTGTAATTGGAAGCACGTTGGACCGGCAATCCAGAGGAAGCGGGTTCGAATCCCGTGACGACCAGAGTCTTTCGCAGTTGATTTTTTCTATGGTAAGCACATCTGTTACGACATTGTGGGATTATCCGCATTGTAAAAAAGTAACACCAACATCAATTTGTTTAATTATAAAACAAATTGATGTTTCCTAATCATGAATTGATTACAGCGCCCTCTATAGCAAATTCAACGCAACGGAGAGTTGCTGAGTTTGCGGACGATTGTGGTAGACACACGTCTTTGAGTGGCTTAAGGTTGTAGTACCTTCGAAACACTACGTACAGATGTCGCTAGTGATTAGCTTCACAATACCATTGACTAAATTCGCTGTGATCGACGGAAGGTAGTCTGGTGTAATTGGAAGCACGTTGGACCGGCAATCCAGAGGAAGCGGGTTCGAATCCCGTGACGACCAGAGTCTTTCGCAGTTGATTTTTTCTATGGTAAGCACATCTGTTACGACATTGTGGGATTATCCGCATTGTAAAAAAGTAACACCAACATCAATTTGTTTAATTATAAAACAAATTGATGTTTCCTAATCATGAATTGATTACAGCGCCCTCTATAGCAAATTCAACGCAACGGAGAGTTGCTGAGTTTGCGGACGATTGTGGTAGACACACGTCTTTGAGTGGCTTAAGGTTGTAGTACCTTCGAAACACTACGTACAGATGTCGCTAGTGATTAGCTTCACAATACCATTGACTAAATTCGCTGTGATCGACGGAAGGTAGTCTGGTGTAATTGGAAGCACGTTGGACCGGCAATCCAGAGGAAGCGGGTTCGAATCCCGTGACGACCAGAGTCTTTCGCAGTTGATTTTTTCTATGGTAAGCACATCTGTTACGACATTGTGGGATATATTTTTTTTTCATTATTTTTTTTTATTTGTAATAGGCTTACTCATGATCACAGACTAGCCAAGGGCAGAGACGTGGCCTACGATGTAGTGAATTTGCCCAGAAGGTGCCTGTTCACCCTTGACTTGAAGGTTGGCGGGTACTTTATCTAATTTACAACAACATAAGCGATAAGTAATAAAAGTATGAGAATGACAGATTCGTACGAAAAGTCATGTGACCATTTCCACACATTGTTAATATGGTCACGTGACTTATCACTTATCGTATAATTGCAAAATCGCATCTTGGCTGGCTACGGGTGTTATTCTATACTAACAATATCCCGTTATTTTTGTAGCATAACGCCGTAACCATCAGCCGTGTGGTAACGGCAATAAGCATACATTTGTCGCCACCCCAACTCCTCCTGCGGGTGTTGTAAGAGTCGACTAAGGGATTGAAGTGTCACTGACCGTTATTTGATAAAAGATTGATGATGGGCAGCAGCGTCATCATAATGGACACATTACTGCGATCGCCAATCCGCTTGCCCAGCGTGGCGATTATGGGTATTTTCCTCCTAATGCGTTTATACGTATAGTTAATAGGAGAGGCCTACGTCCAGCAGTGGACTATCATAGGCTGATGATGATGATGAGGAACTAATTGATTTTATTGTCTCAACTTCCATTTTCCGCTTTAAATTGCTCGATTTCAATATAAAATATAAGTAATTACTCATAAATTGTTCAATATTTCAATATATTTTAACTATAAAATTATCTCCATTCACTAAATAGTTGTAGGCTTTTAATCATCCCTCGTTTTCAATATGAACGGATACAAAAGTACTTATCAGTCATGAAAAACAATTTCGCAATCAATTTAACATGTTGCTAATAGTTTTACCTCCGGTCCAATTCTCATTATTTTCGGCATTATATTACAACAGGGGTTTTGTAGGAACCATAAGGGTGCTTAATTTACCAAAATGATTGGGGTCATAATTTATGTACTTTCGTATGTTATTATAGCCTTGTGGTCTTTGTAAGAGTTATGGGACAACGGTTTCAGGGTAGATTTTCCAAACATTGATAAATTAGGACCTTAACTATGAAATTTGCTAAATTAATCATAGACATTATAAAATTTTATTGTCTAAGTAAATTATAGCTCCCGTTTCTTTTTTCTAAATCGCTCTTTACGTTAGGGTGCGAGATGTGCGAAATTGACCAATTAGATTCTTCAAATTCAAAATTCGAAACATTGTAATGCGGTCTCATTGGCCAATTTTACACATCTACGCTCCTCTCCGCGTCAGTGAAGCCGCACGCTTAGTGTGAGTACGTCCGGCATATTTTATTTTTAAGGAAAGTTGTCATATGCGTGTTAAACTGTTCAGTTAGGGCTGCGACCATATAATATAACATGGACGTCTAACGCCAGCTCAAAAATGCCCCCAAAAGCAATTGTTCAATTGTGCCAAGATGGGCAGGACATAGCGCTTTTCTTAACACCGCGCATATTTCGGCGCAACATCTTTGACAAATGTTTATAGAATATAGCCAATCAAAACTTTGATGAACCAATCACAACTATTTTTAAATAGCGTTTTAAGTTTTTATAGGTTGACATTGACACTCATTACCGTGATGCATTGAAGAGGGGGTGACACTTGTCAACTAAAATTCAGGACCGTTTTTGAAAGGTAATTTAATATGGCGTGCGGCTTACATGTTTTATTTGTTCGTAGAGTTAGGGTTGTAAATCTGTTGGTTAACGGACTTTCTTGATTAACAGTCCTTCCCGCATTGACTACACAAAAAAGATTTTAATGAAATAAAAAAAATATTTTTTTGCATGATGTTGAATTAGTGATAGTGAAATTCAATTTTGAATTTCAC
>JALPQI010020619.1:0-15989 GCA_025490895.1 Thaumatotibia leucotreta | reverse complement strand
GAACAAGAGTAACAAGACTAACGGGCCTATTTAAGCTCATTGACCAATATTTTAATGTTCGTGTACTATTGTTCTGGCGTATTATTTTGTCTTTGTTTTTTGTTCCGAATTGGCCTGATTAGATAGGTATTAACATAACCGTGTTTTATATTGTCAGCCTCTGTAGCCTAGTTGTAGTGACTCTGCCTACGAAGCTGGAGGTTCCGGGTTCAAATCTCGGCGAGGGCATTATTTGTGTATTTATTTATCACAAATATCTGTTCTTTGGTCATGACTGTCTATGTATTTAAGTATCTATATGTATTTATCTATTATATACAGGGTGGAAAGGGACGACGATCCTTCCCGCTACCGACCGAGTCTACCAACCATTGCGATGAATTTTCAGTTATAGTACAGTATAAGCAGATAACTTTTTTTATTAATAAGGTGATATACCTACACATGCTACATGACGATGGCAGTAAGAATACATTTGTCACCACCCCAACTCTTCCCGCGGGTGTCGTAAGGGATTGAAGTGTCACTGATCATTAGTTTACGTTTGTAGAAGGTTTATGATGGGCAGCAGCATCATATTAAGCTTCTGCACCGTTTTTCGAAACCTACATTAAATATTATACAAGTCGATACCTTTGGGTTCAATTGTCGTAAAAGACAAAATGCAGGTTTTCAGGAGAAGCAAAAAACTATTTTTTTTTTAAACTGTCAATAACTTTTTTGTTTTTTGACCTATATTTGTGACGAGTATATGAAAACAATGTAGATTGTTGGTATCTTTGACCTGGTGTAGCAATCGTAGTGATAAGCTAAACGGCTTAGAAGTTAGATGTTGTAAAGGACACGTCAAAATGCTATGTATGTCCTTTACTCCCACGATTTTTTGAGCAATTAGAGTTGATAGGGTCGTAAATGACGGTCTTAGATAATTTTCTTACAAATTTGGGGCGTAAATGTAGGCGAAATGGTACAAATAGCGACTGTTTTCCGCTTATTTTGCTCAAAACGCATTTAAAACATTTATTAAAACGTAGAAAATATGGCGAATGAAAGCCGGATTAGAGTTGTAGTATGTTTTCTCTAAATATTTAGTCATAACAAAGAACTAGACAATTTATAAGTATGGAAACACTGTTTGCTTCAAAACTATAATAATATAACATGTTTGCAACAATTTTAAACTTATTGTTTCAGCGCCGCGCTGTCTCAATAGTAATTTAAACGTATAAGCTATTACTTCTAGCAGGGGAACACTTTCGCAGTTAAGTATCATCATCAGCCTATATCATTCCGTTGCTTTCATCATTCTACAACGGCTTTTCCTTGACCTATGCGTATGAACGCATAAGGACGCAAATGCCCATAATCGCCACTCTGGGCAAATGGGTTGGCAATCGCAGTACTGTGTCCACTATCATGATGCTTCTGCCCATCATCAATCTCCGATAAATTAAATGGTCAGTGACACTTAAAACCCTTAGCCAACACTTACCGCGGAATAGTTGGGGTGGTGACAAATGTATTCTTACTACCGTCATCACACGGCAACGGTTTCGTAGTATATGTAAACAACAAACACTAAGTAATGGTAATAGTAAAGTTTAACAAGCAACTGTTCCAAGTAGTTCATACTTATGTGATGTGACACAGATAGTAATTGTAAGACTTTACAATAAAGAAGAACTAGGAATACCTACGAGTTAAGTTCCCCGGTACTAAAGGCACAGATTGTACCTATTTCTAGAATTTAACTCCCAGATACGACTATAATGTCTTCTGATATTATTTTATTCCAACTTATTTCTACTGAAGATTCAGAATTACCGTCACATATTATATGTATAAACTAGGTACTTGGACAGTAGCTGATTACAGTTTACTGATTAGCTTTAGTGTATTTTATTTACATAAATACTACGAAAGCGGTATCCTCTTAGATTAAAAAGTTGTGTGGATGTGAATTATGTTGATTTGACATAAATGACTATTAATTATATTTCCCATACATTGTTTGTATGTGTACAAACAAATTTATGGTAATAAACAACAACAAAAATGACTTCGGTCCTTTACCACCCGGATTATTCAATAGTAATTGTATAAGAAATATAAGAATTAATTTTTCGAGCCGGTCGTAAAGGACGACGAAGAAAAAACTTGTTCTTTAAGCCCAAGTTGGCCCTAAAACTACAGAAAATAATCGTAAAAAGTAAGGGCGTAAAGGACAACACATAACGTATTAGGTCACTTACGACACTATTTTTATTTGTACATTTCCTTTACGACACAAAAAAATAATTATAATATAACGCCCCATTCGCTAAGCTATTTTTGCAAGTCCATAGTAGAAAATCTTGGTCGTAAAGGCAACTTTTTAAGAGATATCGAAACTTTAACTTTACAGATCGATAGCGCTTGAAATTCTGAACAAAACTGTATATATAACTCATTTTCGCCAAATTGTCCTTTACGACAATTGAACCCAAAGGTATCGAAGTGTTGGTTTCGAATACTAAGATGTTTCGCTTAATATGTGTTTTATTGTAGGGTAAAACACTGCTATTTTTTAGTGGACACACTACTACGAACGCTAATGTAAGAAGTTTGGCGACCATTGTGATGTTGCTGCTTTGCTAGTGCCTAATATAATGGTGACTGTGTGTATTAAGTTCACTTTAAAATGCGTCCATATTTACGAATATAATTAGTAGAAGAGACCTACGCTGCGTCCAGAAGTGAACTGAAAGAGGCTCAATGATGATAATGACGGGACGTAGTTCTGGAAAAAGGAACCAATCCACACGTATTTGTTAACACCTTAAATCGAAACAAACAAGACGATCTTTAAAATGACAATTTCGTGTGGATTGGTTCCTTTATACAGAACTACGTCCGATTGTAGGTACCTAACCTACTTATTTGTTTAATTTGTATGAAATACATACATCATCAGCCTATGATAGTCCACTGCTGGAGGTAGGCCTCTCTTATTAACTATGCGTATAGACGCATTAGGAGGTAAATGCCCATAATCGCCACACTCGGCAAGCGGATTGGCGATCGCAGTAATGTGTCCACTATGATGACGCTGCTGCCCATCATCAATATTTTGTCAAATAATGGTCAGTGACACTTCAATCCCTTAGTCGACTCTTACGACACCCGAAGGAGAAGTTGGGGTGGTGACAAATGTATTTGGTGGCGCTAGTGCGCTAAATTCCTTTTCGGCCTAAACTATTTTCTTTCATAGTCAGCAGGTGACTTGCTGGCCATCTACATTCATTTTCTTTAATATGTCAAAAAAACAGAAAAGTCTATATCATTTTGTCAACGAAAACGGAAGATTTTTATAATCTCGTTTTAAAAGCCGCAAATTAGAGGAAGCGTCGCCATAAAGTGTTACCGCCGCCGTAACCACACCCGCCTGGAGATACAATCCACGAATATAATCATACAAGACGCATCTCATAGTTCAAAGGTAAGTCTCCTGCGAGCTCTAAATTATTTATTTTATACATTTTGTTAATATTTCCTAGCGCCTTCAGCTATCGGCAACCTTTCCTCAAAATTCTAAATTGCGTAAGCACTTATTGCGTAAGCATTTTTTGGTCCTTTTCGAACCCGTAATTGAACCGCGTATACATATTCATTTACCGCTCGTCTGTAGTCGACGTAATTTTGGTCGACACAGACATATTCATTTACCGCTCGTCTGTAGTCGACGTAATTTGGTCGACACAGACATATCCATTTACCGCTCGTCTGTAGTCGACGTAATTTTTGGTCGACACAGACATATTCATACCGCTCGTCTGTGGTCGACGTAACTTTTGGTCGACACAGACACATTAATTTACCGCTCGTCTGTGGTCGACGTAACTTTTGGTCGACACAGACACATTAATTTACCGCTCGTCTGTGGTCGACGTAATTTTTGGTCGACACAGACATATTCGTTTACCGCTCGTCTGTGGTCGACGTAATTTTTGGTCGGCACAGACATATGCATACGCATTTCGTATATTTAAACCGCTCATTTCATATTTTTTCCGCTTTCATATTGTTTGTTTTTTGATTTTCATGTGTTTAGAATTTGACATTTGCATTTCATGCTGTCAATATGTCAAAATCTGAATTAGAAAATAAAATAAAGCTGTTAAAATCTAAGGAAGAAAGGATTTTCGAACGTGTTTCTCGAATTTACGATGCGTCTAAAAAAATATCGAATTTCGAATCACGAAGTAATGAAGCTTTCATAGCTGATAGCGAAACAATCGACGACCTGCGTTCGAATTTCGAAGCGATTCTTGACGACATTAATAAATGTACAATGTCACTAATTCCTGGCTCTGACCCCGATTACGCCGCCTTAGATTCGTTCGAGGATATGTATTCGCGAATAAAGCGCGCTCGCAATAATATTTCTAAAACATCCCCGCAAGCTACCTCATCTGCGAGCCGCGGCGACGGGTTCCGAGCTGTCAAACTCCCGCCTATCGAACTGCCGTCCTTTGATGGCCGGACTGAAAATTGGCCAATATTTTATGAAACATTTAAGGCTAATATTCATAATAATAACCAGTTGTCTGACTCGCAACGTGTGCAATATCTTGTCAGCAAGTTAACTAACAACGCTTTGAAATTAACTGCTGGCATAGTGCCTAATGGTGAAACGTACTCCATAATTTGGGACAGTCTTGTCAAAAAATATTAGGATCAACGCGCTTTAGGTACTTATTACCTGAATAATGTGCTTGATCTTAAGCCATGCACATTTAATTCCAGCAGTCTTAACAACTTCATTGAGAAGTATTCCGCGTCCATTGCTGCACTGAAGCAGTTAGGAATTCCGGATTTAACGGATTTTATTTTCTTGAACTGCGCTTTAAGAAAAACCGACTCACAGGTTTTACAAAACTTTGAAATGACCATTCGGGACGAGGAGTTTCCTAAATATGGTTCATTTGTTTCATTCGTACAAGATCAAGTGAAGATTTTGGAAAGATCCAACAGTAGTACGGTCAGCAAACCAATTGTCAATACACCAGCTCAACCCGCTAAAACTACATATAAGGCATTTTTAGCCAGCAGCAACGTCGCTGCAAGCTCCGCGAATAATGATCAAGCTTGTGTATTGTGCAATAAAAAGGATCATTCGAATTTGTACTCTTGTGCGAAATTTAAAAACATGACTTCTCCGCAAGCAAGATATGAATTAATTAAAAGCAAACATGGTTGTGTTAACTGTCTTAGTACGTCACACACGCTTCTTAAATGTAGCTCGCGTCACACTTGCAACGTTTGTCAAAGGCGTCATCATACGCTCTTGCATTTCGAAGCGGGCAAGGTTGCTTCCGCGGATCTCAAGTCGACTCAGCTACTTGCTAATGTTCATAATGATACACCATTAGTTTCCGCACCCGCTATACACGCTGGTCCGTCTTCGCGAGATGCAAGTATCCCAAATGCATGTCCGAATTGTGCATGCACCCCGCAAGTAGTAAATTCTGCTATTGTACCGTATTCGCCTAGTAATATGGCATCATCATCTGATGTGCTTGCAACGCAGCCTCCTGGAGTTGCTTCGGTTTCTTTGACAGTGTCAAATCCTCAATCTGCAATACTGCTAGCCACTGCCCATGTATACGTCAGATGTCATGATGGTGATGGTAGGTTGATAGTAAGAAGTATGATTGATAACGGTGCTCAAAACCATTTGATTACACTGGATTGTTGCAGGTCACTTAATTTGCCAGTGATACCGCTAACTAATTCCTATATTAATGGCGTTTGTAAAATGTCACGCCCGGTACACGGATATGTTTATCTAACCGTTGAATCGCGCTTTCATCCAAATTGCAGATACTTCATACGCGCAATAGTAGTAGACTGTATAACAAACCCGCTTCCCGAGGTCCCTATTGAAACTAGCAAATGCGACTTAGTAGCCATTGCAAACTTACCTCTCGCAGACGTGACTTGGAATATTCCAGGCAATGTTGATCTCTTGTTAGGAGTCCAGCTTTTCCCTTACATATATTTGGGGAACGTGATAGTGTCTCCTGGGTCTTGTGCTCCCCCCGCTTGCCAAACCACGTTTGGCTATGTATTAATGGGAGATTATCCTCAGAATGGTGATTATATTCTGCAGGACAATGCTTATTTCAATTGCTTCACCGCTTTGGTTCACAGTGACCTTGAGTCAACTCTAAATAAATTTTGGGAATTAGAAGAGATCCCGTATAAACGCTTCCTTAGTCCTGAAGAGACTGAGTGTGAAAACTTATATACCAATTCTGTTACCCGCAATGAGGAAGGCAGATACACTGTTGCCTTACCCTTTGCTAAGGATGTGTCAGAATTAGGCAATTCACGAGCTGTTGCTCATCGCCGGTTGCTATTCCTGGAAAGGAAATTTAAGCAAATTGGGTACCCTTCGTGATGACTACAATAAAGTCATTACCGATTATATGAAAAATGATTATCTTGTCGAAGTTCCTGATTCCGAAGACACTGATGAGGGCTATTTTATAGCTCATCATGCAGTAATTCGGCCCGAAAAGGCAACATCTCGCGTTAGAATTGTCCTGGACGCGAGTGCCAAAACGCATTCAGGACAATCGCTCAATGACGTCTTGCACACTGGTCCAAATCTACAGGCAGATTTATTCACTCTGTTATTGAATTTTCGCCTGTTTCCAGTTGCTATGACTTCAGATATTCGCCAAATGTATATGCAAGTTTGCTTGCCGCCGCACGATTATAAATTCGTGAAAATTTTGTTTCGTTTTCATGAAACAGAGCAAATTCGCACCTTTCAATTTACACGTGTCCCTTTTGGGCTTAAATCAAGTCCATATATGGCCATGCGCACTATTAAGCAGCTCTGCTTGGATGAAGGTCTTCAGTACCCTGAAGCAGCAGCCGTCGCTAGTTCTCAACTGTACATGGACGATTTAGTCCATTCGTGCATAAATGAAGAAACCGCTACGCGTTTATCGCAAGAGTTAATATCTCTTTTTAAAGCTGGCGCATTTGATTTAGTCAAGTGGTCCAGCAATTCAACCGCACTTTTACAGAGTCTTCCTGACTCTCACCGCGCTTGTGTCGAATTTAACGACCAACAAAATGTCGCTAAGGTATTAGGATTGTCTTGGGAACCCTCTAATGATACTTTCTTTGTGACTACATCCCCGCCCGCTGGAGGGAAGTGTACCAAGCGAATTATACTATCTACCGTAGCTCGCTTGTTTGATGTGCTTGGTTTAGTAGCGCCTGTCGTATTATACGCAAAGCTGCTTATTAAGGAACTTTGGCTTAGTAAAGTCGAGTGGGATTCGACTCCTCCAGAGCATATAATTAAGAATTACTCTGTATTGGTACAAGAATTCCCATTGCTATCAACGTTGAAGATTCCGCGCCATATTGGAGTTTTCGCTGACTCCAGTGATTGTCGGATAGTTGGATTTAGTGATGCCAGTCTCAATGGATATGGCTGTGTCATCTACTTACATGTGACAGATTCAGCTGGTAACACTACTGTGAAGCTTTTATGCTCAAAGTCCAAAGTTTCACCGGCTAAAGTGACTACACTTGCCCGTTTAGAACTTTGTGCCGCTGTTTTGATGACAAAGTTGATTAAAATCGTGCAAGATACCTACCTCGCTCGTATTCCTATTAAGGAAATTTTCGCGTTTTCTGATTCTACGATCGCACTCAATTGGATCAAATCATCTCCGCATAGATGGTCGGTATTCGTTAGTAATCGAGTTGCGCAATGTCAGGAAAATGTGTCACCTGACAACTTCTACCATATTTCTGGAGTTGAAAACCCAAGCGATTGCTTATCTCGTGGGTTGACGCCGTCGCAATTAATTGCTCATAACCTGTGGTGGAATGGGCCCTCATGGCTAGGAAATGCTCCAAACCAATGGCCTATTAATCCATTTCATTGCACGGCAGCCGATCAGTTGCCAGAACATAAAACTATTGCATTGACAACTATCGTGCAACAGGAGTCGTCGGTACTGTATGATTTGGCGCAACGCATTTCTTCTTGGAATAAATTGCTGCAAACGATTGTTTATATACTTCGTTTCATAAAAAGATTGAACCCTGTTGAAACAATAAAAAATCTTGAAATCGCTGAAACCGCTTTAATACTTGCCGTGCAGAGAGTTCACTTCAAAGATGATATTACTCGAATTAAAAATAATATTTTACCGTCCCGCAAACTCGTCAAATTGTCAGTATTCATTGATGACAGAAATGTTATGCGTATTGGAGGTCGCCTGTCGAATGCTGATCTGCCTTTCGAGGTGAAACACCCCGTCGTGCTCCCTAAGCGCGATCATGTAGTGAATCTAATCATTGACCACTATCACGCTGTGAATTGTCATACAGGCGCAGGTCTGTTGATGTCAATTATTCGCCAACGCTTTTGGATACTTGACGCACGTACCGTGATTAGAAACCGACTGCATAAATGCAACTCGTGTTTTCGTGTCAATCCTATCCATCCAGTTCCGAAGATGGCTGACCTGCCTTCTTGTCGTATACAAGAAGCTAAAGCGTTTGTTCACACCGGTGTCGACTACGCGGGCCCCCTTCGCATCACGCTTTGTCGCCGTCGTGGTCAACACGCACAAAAGGCTTATATATGCTTATTTGTGTGCCTCGTTACAAAGGCAGTGCACATCGAATTGGTGTCAGATTTAACTTCAGACGCTTTTATAGCAGCCTTTAAACGGTTTATCTCCCGTCGAGGTCCCGTATCGTGTCTGTATTCGGACAACGGGACAAATTTTGTCGGCGCTAAATCTCAACTAAATGAGATGTATAATCTTTTCCGCTCCGCAGACTTTAAGTGTAAACTTAACCGCGAATGTAATAATTACCGCATTGAATGGAAAATGATTCCTCCTCGTGCACCGCATTTCGGCGGCATGTGGGAGTCAAATATAAAGAGCGTAAAAACACATTTATATCGTGTTATAGGGTCACAGATTCTAACATATGAAGAGCTGCTGACAGTGCTCGTGCAGATTGAATGCATACTTAATACTCGCCCGCTCAGTGTTTTGTCTTCGGATCCGCATCCAGAGGTTTTGACGCCCGCTCATTTCTTAATGTCCACCCCGCTTCAATATTTGCCCGCGTCTGACCTGTCTACTGAATGTCTGAACCTTAACAATAGGAAAAGATTGCTGGAAACAATTGTACATTCCTACTGGAAAAAGTGGCGTTTAGAGTTTTTACATACGTTGCAAGTCCGTAACAAATGGTGTACTCCTGACTGTCCGGTTGTACAAGGTACGGTTGTACTGATGGGTGATGATGACGTACCACCCCTCCACTGGCCACGAGGCATAATTACTGCCGTCCATCCTGGGCCTGATGGAATTGTTCGGGTTGCTACTGTAAAAACCCCTGGAGGGTTATTTAAACGCCCTCTTGTAAAGCTTTATCCGTTGCCATCTCAGTAATCTACTTCATCATTTTTTCATCCCGCTTCATAATCATTATTAGTTAATTATCATACCGCTATATATATTCTACCGCTTTAATTATCATACCGCTTTATATATATTTTACCGCTTTACTTAATCTACCGCTTTAGATCACCTCATACTTGAAATTCACCGCATTTCAAGGCCGGGAGCATGGTGGCGCTAGTGCGCTAAATTCCTTTTCGGCCTAAACTATTTTCTTTCATAGTCAGCAGGTGACTTGCTGGCCATCTACATTCATTTTCTTTAATATGTCAAAAAAACAGAAAAGTCTATATCATTTTGTCAACGAAAACGGAAGATTTTTATAATCTCGTTTTAAAAGCCGCAAATTAGAGGAAGCGTCGCCATAAAGTGTTACCGCCGCCGTAACCACACCCGCCTGGAGATACAATCCACGAATATAATCATACAAGACCGCTGCATCTCATAGTTCAAAGGTAAGTCTCCTGCGAGCTCTAAATTATTTATTTTATACACTTTGTTAATATTTCCTAGCGCCTTCAGCTATCGGCAACCTTTCCTCAAAATTCTAAATTGCGTAAGCACTTATTGCGTAAGCAGTATTCTTACTGCCGTCACCACACGGCCGATGAAAGATGTTCATTTTATGTTACTTTATGTTGCTATTTTAATGTATTTTTTGGTATCCTAATATTCTTAATAACAATAATATTTACAAAAAGTCACAGTTCTGGTTCAGTAACCCGTGATGTCAACGTTGTCATCTGGTTTACTAATTAACCCGCAAACCGCGCTAAAATTAAACGATATCATTTATAATAATTACTTAAATTGTTTTAAATAATGTTGTCTGTTTCGTTTGCCATGAACAAATGCAAATACGATTCAAAACATATGCAATATGATCAAAAATAGGCTTGTCTCTATTTTTAAGGTTCCGTGCTTTCCGTAGTATACTTAAACTTACCCTTATAGTTTTACCATGTCCGTCTGTCCGTCTGTATAGCTCAGTGGCCGTTAGTACTAGAAATATGCAATTTGGTACAGGTAAGGTATACATAATCACGTCCACAAAGTAGTAGAATAAAAAATGGAAGAAACATTTATTTTCGGGCCCCCTAGTACCTACCTAGTAGAGTGGGGATGATTGGGGTATCACATAATAGGCCTTTTGAAAAATAGGGGACCCAAAAGAAAGATTTTTTTAAAGTCATTATATTCGGAAATAATCGCTCCAGAATAAAAATAAATGTCCTCTCCTCCCTCTAACTTTTGATCCATAGGTCCAAAATTTATGAAGAAAATTAGGAATAGTGGAGTTATAGATTACTTTCAAATAAAACTCCCAACATAATCGGCCCTGCCGTTTTTGAATAACTATGGAACCCTACACTGAGCATGGCCCGACATGCCTCATCATCATCATCGTCATCATCAGCCTATGATAGTCCACTGCTGGACGTAGTAGGCCTCTCCTATTAACTATGCGTATAGAATAGACGCATTAGGAGGTAAATGCCCATAATCGCCACGCTGCGCAAGCGGATTGGCGATCGCAGTAATGTGTCCACTATGATGACGCTGCTGCCCATCATCAATCTTTAATCAAATATTTTCAGTGACACTTCAATCACTTAGTCAACTCTTACGACACCCGCAGGAGGACTTGGGGTGGTGACAAATGTATTCTTTCTGCCGTCACCACACGGCCTGCCGTGTCATTACACAATACACATGTCTGTTACCTTGAATTAGGTTAACAACTCTAAGGGCTGATTTTTCAATCCTCAGTTAAAAGTATCCGTCAGTTAAAAGTATTACCATCCTTATCGCTGGTCATCAGTCAAAAAAGGATAGAGCTAACATTTATTTGACAGTTACTGTTAACTGGGGATTGAAAAAACAGTACTTAGGACTGATTTTTCAATCCCCAGTTAACAGTACCTACCTGTGAAATAAATGTTAGCCCTGTCCTTTTTTGACTGATGATTTTAGAAAAGGAAGGTGATAATTTTAACTAACGGATAGGTTTATTTGGTGATTGAAAAATCAGCCCTTTGTCGTCTTTAATTCAATTCCCTTACCTACTAGTAAAACAATTATTTTAATATTGTTTATCAATTTCGTTTACGAGCCTGTCACAAAAGTCGTGTAACTCGATTTTTAACATGGTCTTGGCCGGTTTTTTTTTAAGTTTTAATAACATCCAACATGGGCGCACCATAAGGACACTGGCAACTATACCTCAAAGGGGCGTTGACTTTAAATGCATATCACTACCCCTACTCTATAAAATTGTGATGCCGTGCGTCATGCAAAATTCCAGCACTATGAGTCATAGGGTTTTCCCCAGGTACCTTTATTATTGATCTAGAATATCTAGATATTGTTAGTACCACGTGTACATACAGTGTGTTACCATGACCTGGGCTTTTAAGATGGGTATTATTACCCATTTTCTTAAAACCCGGGTCTACTTGGTCTTACTAGGAATGATATTAACAGTTGACAATTGTTTATATTAACTGTACCTACATCAGTTTA
The DNA here is from genome assembly GCA_025490895.1 of Thaumatotibia leucotreta. NCBI lineage: Eukaryota > Metazoa > Arthropoda > Insecta > Lepidoptera > Tortricidae > Thaumatotibia > Thaumatotibia leucotreta. The sequence goes on along the minus strand of JALPQI010020619.1, from coordinate 3,972 downwards.
TTTTATTTCCTTCTACGATCAATGTAACGCGTGTGCTGTTTAGTTGTCAAATGGTGTGCTCTGTCATTGTCAAGCGCTAATTATCGATTAATTTTGAAATACATTGCGTCTCGCTGATCTTTTATTAGAAAGTTAATTACTTTTAAAATTAGATTATTTTATCAAATGAAGGGTCCACGGAAAGAACATGTCTAGTCAATTCAAATTACTGAAGGAAAAACCACCTTACTTTTAACAGAATAAGGTGTGAATTTGCTCTGATTTTTTTAAGCACTGGACATGTTTTTTTCCGTGGACCCTTCAAATAATGCTTATGCTCACGGTTCGGGTATAAATCTGCGTATCATTCTTTGGTTTCAATAAAAGCCTGCGTACTGGTAACACACAGTATACCTAACCTTAGTCGTAAATTCGTTTAGTATGACTCAATGGCCTACCGTGAATATATTTGGTAAAAATGATTTTCTACTCGTGGTTTTCAATAAGATACCTACATCAAGATTGTTTACATTTAGTCAGCCTCCGTACTCTCCGTAGCCTAGTCGGTACTATCGGTGGCGACCCTGCTTACGAAGCTGGAGGTTTCGGGTTCGAATCCCAGCGAGGGCATTATTTGTCTATTTATTTATCACAAAATTTGTTCCTTGGTCATGGCTGTCTATGTATTTAAGTATCTGTATGTATCTATCTATTATATATCGTATAGTCGCCTGGTACCCACATCACAAGCCTTAATTGAGCTTACCGTGGGACTAGATCCATTTGTGTAAGATGTCCCAGATATTTATACCTATCCGAACGGAGTATAGGTAAATTCGGAGACGAGTATGAATAAGGGGGTTAAAATTATAACTAACGTGAGACTCAAACATATTAAAATATTATCGAACCGGGTTACTCACGTATTTAAGTCGATGGTTGATCGACATGTTTCGACCCATTAAGAGGATCCTCGTCCGGAGCACCCTCGGTCAAAAGTACGCGTCGGGCTTTGGCCGAGGGTGCTCCGGACGAGGATCCTCTTAATGGGTCGAAACATATCGAGCAATCATCGACTTAACTTAATATTTTAAGGGGGTTAGAATTTAAATCGATATAATTGACTTCTGTCAGTCAATGTGTAAATAAATCAATCAATTTGCTCGCGGCGCATCAAACGATAGATAACATGTTTTTGATGAATAAACCACCTTACTTTTAACAGCATAAGGTGTGAATTTGCGCTGATCTTTTTAAGCACTGGACATGTTTTTTTCCGTGGACCCTTCAAATAATGCTTAATGCTCACGGTTCGGGTATAAATCTGCGTATAATTCTTTGGTTTCAATAAAAGCCTGCGTACTGGTAACACACAGTATACCTAACCTTAGTCGTAAATTCGTTTAGTATGACTCAATGGCCTACCGTGAATATATTTGGTAAAAATGATTTTCGATACCTACAGCAAGATTGTTTACATTTAGTCAGCCTCCGTAGCCTAGTCGGTACTATCGGTGGTGACCCTGCCTACGAAGCTGGAGGCTTCGGGTTCGAATCCCGGCGAGGGCATTATTTGTCTATTTATTTATCACAAAATTTGTTCCTTGGTCATGGCTGTCTATGTATTGAAGTATCTGTATGTATCTATCTATTATATATATTGTCGCCTGGTACCCACAACACAAGCCTTAATTGAGCTTACCGTGGGACTAGGTCGATTTGTGTAAGATGTCCCAGATATTTATTTAATTATTTAGTTAAATACCTATCCGAACGGAGTATAGGTAAATTCGGAGACGAGTATGATGAATAAGGGGGTTAAAATTATAACTAACGTGAGACTCAAACATATTAAAATATTATCGAACCGGGTTACTCACGTATTCAAGTCGATGGTTGGATAATATTTTAAGGGGATCAGAATTTAAATCGATATAATTGACTTCTGTCAGTCAATGTGTAAATAAATCAATCAATTTAAATTTCATCTGGCATTTGCTCGCGGCGCATCAAACGATATAGATAACATGTTTTTGATTAATACGATTTTAATTAATTTGATTGTTCACGATTGCATAAGAGTTTACTTCATAGCCGAATAAACTTTGGCCTATTATGAAATGCCAATTATAATTAACTACTTACTTCAAATTCATTTGGTACTCTAATTCAATTACGTACCGTAAAATGCTACAACTTTGCCAACCTTCCACAAGTTTGCATTTTTGGAAAAACTTACTTTTCTACTAAACCGTTATCTATTTTTTATGGATTTTATGGCCTGGTTTCAAGAATATTAAAATGTATATACATAGTAGTGTTAACTACTTAAAAACTAACTAAAAACAAAAACAATTTGAGTTATTTCTCAAGATGCATACATAATATTTAGTTTACAAAACCTTTTTCGAGTAATTTCAATAAACCTTCACCAATCCATAATTGTTTTAAATTGCCTTGAATGTCACAGATAGGGCTCACACGGGAATCGAACCCGTAATATACGTAATATGCCATAATAGGAGTTGGGCAATGTCTATCATTACTTCCTGGCATGTTATTCCAAATGCGATACGAGCTGCGAACAAATAAAATAAGTAGGATGCCTTACAAAATTTCAATTTTTTTTACGCTGTTTTGAGAACTTGACTGAAAAAAATTGTCTAATTTATTTGGAAAATAATTGGGGGCCAGGGGGCCTCCACTTTGTTGCCCCGAAGCCTCTCAACCTCGAAATCCGGCCCTGGACCACCCTGTAACTATAACACTATATTCTTTTCTTATACAGATTTTTTTGTATACTACATGATGGTGTTGATGTTTGGATCTGGGATTTTTTTGAGCCTTGTCCGTTAAAAGGTTAAACTCGTCGAGCAATATTAGGCTACTTGACCCATTTTTAAAGTTTGTCGTATATTATTAATCAATATCTGATTAACGGAAAAATATTGATCTTTTCAATAAATACTACAGAAAATAATAATTTATTGCACTAAATTTGATATGAGTCAAGTAGCCTATTGTAATAGCAACAGCCCTATGATAGGGTTCGACTCTGAGTAATAAATAAACTGGAGAACTGCCATGTAAAATTGATCCTTATGTATTCAGAAATAAACAGCGGCCCTACCTCGAACTCCGTAGTTACTGTAGTTAGCAAATATATGTAACCACTGCCACCATCATCCTCAATCTAGGTAGTAGCATTCTACCTAGGAGAACTTTCATAAGTTGCGACACTTGCAAAGAGAAAGTTCTCGGTAATTTAAATTTTACAAGCAATCTTATCATGCCAAAACCATTGTATATACATGCCCTTTAAGGTATATTTTATGCCTTGTTTACTCAATTGTGAAATAAAATATTCTTAACTCTTTTCTATAAGTTCTCATGGAAACATTCTCAATGAGAACTTATTCTTAAATTCTCATGAAAATTCTCGGAAATTTTCTAGTACATTCCCGTAATTTTGAGAATGTTCGGCAACCATTGCTACTAGGTAGTAAGGAAGAATAAAACACAGTTTTAGTTCTTAAAATAAATATATTGAATCCTTCACTGGAAATTGTCAATGGGTTTGTTCGTTTTTTTAAACAGATTAGTGTAAAAATTAGATATTTGTGTTAAAGCAAAATTCGGTATCGTATTTTATTTAGATATTATCATATTTATTATGAAGATTATTACCTATTTTATTTTAAAGAATAGTCTCATGTTTAACTTTCTATTTAAACATCCAGAAATATAATAGGTATGTTAATAAACGTATTGTTTTTTTTTTTAATTTTACCGAGGGCTTTAGGTACAGTGGCGTTCAGAATTGCATGGACGATTTATGAAATTCTGAACGCCACTGTACCACTTTCATGCTAACTAATATAAAATTATCAACGGTACGGTACCACATCGGACCGTTAATACAGAGGTTGTGGGTTCGAGTCCCATGTCACCCACGGTTCAGTTTTCATTGGACTGGGTATTTATTTCCAATTT
>JALPQI010020618.1:0-24568 GCA_025490895.1 Thaumatotibia leucotreta | reverse complement strand
CATTCAGATTAATAATTATCAATAACTAAAAAGAATGGTTTTTAGGTTATCAAATTTTAACAAATTTAATATGTTTGAGAACTCAAGGTGGTTTTAAGTTGGTCATAAAACCAAGATTGTGTTCTAAAAGTGCGCAATTACATCGCAAGTTTTAGGTTATTTTACTTTTTTGTTTTGTACTGACGAATGGCATACATTATGTTATTGTTACTGATTACAATTTTTTTTAACACAAATCAAGATTTTTAAATTGAGTAAAAGCTATTCACTGAAACCGAAATAAGCGGTACCTAGCTGTAAATTTATGTAATCCGAAAATTTCCTCCGACCCAGATGATGTAAATAAAACGACCAAATATTTGAAAAGGGAAGCTGCGAGATAATGCGGTAGTTAATGGCACAAAATACACGTTCGCTGCTGTCTTGTTATTGCCTTAGGGCCCGTCTTTTATACTTCCCATACTGTCTTTGGATCAAATATGTAAAAAAGTTGTTACTAACTTCAAATCGCTGCTTTGCGACAGAACGTGATATCTCGGTAAGATATATTTGATGAGTTATCAGTGTTATAATGGTTTTGTCGCAAAACAGTGTCATATTCTACTTACTTTTGAAAACCTTTGAAGGTACATAACTAAGAATGTTAATACAACAATCGGTAATAATGAATGACTAAGCAAAAACAGATAAAAATACCTATGCATGGCAGATGTAAATAATAACTGACAATGTAATTTTTCTCAATGATAGTAACGACAAACATATGATTTAGAAATCAAAACTGCGACCATATATAAAACATGGACGTCTAATGCCAGCTCAAAAATGCCTCCAAAAACAAATTGTTCATTGTGCCAAGATGGGCAGGACTTAGCGCTTTTCTTAACATCGCGCATAATAATATTTCGGCGCAACACATCTTTGACAAATGTTTATAGAATAATAGCCAATCAAAACTTTGATGGACCCATCACAACTATTTTTAAATGGTGGCTTAAGATTTTATAAGTTGATTATTGCTTTCCGGTTCCGGTTTGAAGTAGTAAACACGTATTTTGCTTGCTCCACAAGTTAAATTAGAAATCAGTGAAAACAGTGACTACACGGACACCTAAAGTGGCTTGTTTTATAAAACAACTAAGGACTAACGTGGTGAAATAATAATCACAGTGCACAACCCATCGGACGGGAGAACAAATCACTTCGAAACTCCAGCTAACCTCCAAAAGTGCAAATCATATCACCAGCGTCCGCCATATTACACCATACCAACTTAAGGAAAACAAACACGAAAGGAAGTGTCAACTGCCAAGACAACTGACAGCTACACTGACTTTGACAAGCCGAGAGTTGCCAGTACTAAAAGTCTGTTTATCTACAAAAGTGTTGCTATTGCCCAAAAAAAAATCCCCACAAAATGGATCAAAGTACGGAATTATTATGGGCCAAGATCGAAGAAAAATTCAACCAACAAACTGATAACATATCCGCAAGGGTTACGGACAGCGTCTTGGAGGTACTGAACAACAGAATGGATGCCATCACAACAGAAAACTCTAATTTAAAATTACAAGTTTCAAAATTGCAAGAACAACTAGACAGAGAAAAACGTAAAAACAACATCATATTTTTTGGCATAGAAGAAAAGGGCAAGACAGAAACTGAGCTAGTAGACTATGTCAAGGACTTAATAACAGACGCAGGAGTGCATATTGATTGCCAAGAAATCAATAAAGTCTACAGAATTGGTGCACCAGCTAGCAAAATGCGACCTGTAGTAGTAACCCTAACAACGGAGTGGAAAAAACACCTCATACTGAAAAACAAGGCCGGCCTTCCAGCGGGCACATATATCAAGGAAGATTTCCCTAAAAGTGTGCTGGAAACCAGAAAGCAACTACTCCCATTGCTCGAAAAAGAAAGAGAAAAAGGAAATATTGCCTTCATTAAATATGACAAGCTGATCGTCAAAAAAACCTAAGGACAATAACAGGGAAAAGAGGAAAAGAGACCACACCATATCACCCAGCACACCCCAACAAAAGAAACTTAACATAACTTGTGTAGCCGAAGAAAGAGCAGCAAACCCAAGCAATAAAGAAATATTAAAACCTAACATATTAAACTATGTCTCCAGAGGGAAAGTCTCTGAATTACCAAAAAAACTAGCAACAACCTCTGATTTCCCACCCCGGAACCACAATAAGTACAGACTAATATCAAAACCAACTACAAATAAAAGCACCCCAAGCCGGCTAGTCCCCGTGGGGGAAGATGACTTCTACCTTCCAACCAATAAAAAAGTGCCAAAACAATTAACATACATAGCCACACTAAACACACGCACACTCAGAACTGAAGAAAGCCTAGAAGAACTAAGTCTTGCCCTTAACAACATAAAATGGACCATTCTAGGACTGAGCGAAGTCAGGAGAGTCGGAGAGAAAATCTTAGAATATAACAGCTATATACTATATCACATTGGATTGATTCCGGGCAAACACGGAGTAGGATTCCTCATAAAGAAAGAGTTAAAGAACAATATCAACGAATTCATAGGAATATCTGACCGCATAGCACTACTAAATTTAAAAATTGACAACGAACAATGGTCAATAATTCAAATATACTCTCCGACTGAACAATCTAGTGATGCAGAAATCGACTTGTTTTACTCCCAGCTTAACTCAACAATTAACAAACAAACACACAAGAATGTAATTGTAATGGGTGACTTCAATGCCCAAATAGGCGAGAAAAGGAAAGGAGAAGAACTAATCCTAGGACCTTACAGTTATGGGAAGAGGACAAGAAATGGAAACAAACTAATCGAGCTAGCCTACGAAAACAACCTAAAAATACTAAACACTGAATTCAAAGCTAAGAAGAATAAAAGATGGACATGGACATCCCCAGACGACCGCTACAGAAATGAAATAGATTATATACTAACAAATAAAAGAAGACAAGTTGAGGACTGCAGGGTGATTCAAAAAATCAATTTCAACACAAATCATAGAATGGTTAGAGCAAACCTAATTAGCAAATTAAAGAAGACCAGAAAATTTCACACAAATAGGAAGATTCATTATAGCATCAATACCGAAATACTACAGACCAAACTTCAGAACTTTTCTACAGAGACATATAACGATATTTTGCAAACAAAATACGACAAGTTCATGGAACTGCTAACAGATTCAACAATAGGAAACAAATCCACAACAAAAGACATAAAATCTGATACTACAAAATCACTCCTAGACAGAAGAGCCGAACTAATAAAAACTCAGGATAAGACGAAGAATACAAGAATGGAAATCTCAAGTCTAAGTAAAATGATCAACATACAACTAAGAAAAGACCACCAATCTCACAGACTAAGAACATTTGAAGATCACATCTCAAGAACAGGCGGTGTACAGAAGGCTATAAGAGAATTAACAGACAACAAACAATGGATTCCAACGCTACTCAACAGAGCAGGGAAGCAGACCAACAAAAGACCAGACATACTATACACGGCAACGGAATTTTACAGAGACCTGTACTCAAAAAAACGCGATCTGGACGCAACAGACCTCACTAACGAAGGAAACAACGACCAAATACCCTTTATCCTAAATAGAGAAGTTGAGAAAGCGATCGAAACGCAAAAGATAGACAAATCCCCAGGCCCAGACAATATAACTAATCAAATCCTAGTAGACAGCAAAGCCCAAATCGTTCCTACCCTAACTCTCCTATTCAACGAGGTGGTCAATACCGAAGTAATCCCAAAACAGTGGCTAACGTCGAATATTATATTGATACACAAAAAAGGGGACACAAAAGATATCAATAACTATAGACCAATCAGCTTGATGTCCAACATCTACAAAATTTTCGCCAAGGTAATACTGAGTCGCATATCCACTAAACTAGACGAGAACCAGCCAAGAGAGCAGGCGGGATTCAGAAGCGGATACTCAACTTTAGACCACATCCATGTTGTCAAGCAAGTCTTCGAAAAAAGCAAGGAGTACCACCTTCCATTTTACTGTTGCTTCGTAGACTATTGCAAAGCTTTTGACTCCATCGAGCATGACGCGATATGGCAAGCACTACAGAACCAAGGGGTAGAGAACAAATACACCAGAGTGATAAGAGAAATATACAACAACAGCTCGGCCAAAGTACAAATGGAAAGAGAAGGAAAAGAGATAAGAATACAAAGAGGTGTTAGGCAGGGCGACCCCCTCTCGCCAAAGCTGTTCTCAGCTGTCCTAGAAGAAGTGTTTAAAAGAATGAACTGGCAACACCGAGGAATCAACATAAATGGCTCAGAGCTATCACACCTCAGATTTGCTGACGACCTGATAATTTTCGCCAATACAAAAAATGAATTACAGCAGATGCTTATAGACCTTGACTTAGAAAGCAGTAAAGTAGGGCTACTGATGAACACATCCAAAACCAAAGCCATGACAAACAATACTGAAATTCCCTTAACAGTCAACAACAAACCAATAGAGTATGTACAGGAATACTCCTACCTTGGACAAATCATCTCCCACAACGACCTTACCACCAAAGAAATAGAAACCAGGATTGGAAATGCTTGGAAGCGATATTGGTCATTTAAGGAGGTCATGAAAAATAAGCAGACTGACATAGCCATAAAGAAAAAGCTCTTCGACACATGCATACTACCAGTGTTGAGCTATGGATGCCAAACATGGGCCCCCACGAAAGCCCACGTTAGGAAACTAGAAGTATGTCAAAGATCAATGGAGAGAAGCATGTTAGCCATAAGAAGATCTGACAGAATAAAAAACAAAATAATCCGGAAAAGAACTAAGCTAACAGACATCACATATACAATTAGAAAAAATAAATGGCGTTGGACGGGACACATTATAAGAGGAAAAGAGAAATGGACAAAATCCATCCTATATTGGTATCCTAGGGACAGAAAACGAAACCATGGAAGACAGTTCAAGAGATGGGCTGACGATATCAAAGCTACAGCCGGAGGACTTTGGACCAGAGTGGCAACTCCGAGGGAAAAATGGAAATCGATGGAAGAGGCCTTTGTCAATAGACAAACAGATTAAAATTTAAATAAGTAATATCATTTGTATAGATATGTAAACATGTAATATCTGAATAAAAGGCTTATATTATTATTATTATATTGAAATTCATTACCGTGATGCATTGAAGAGGGGGTTACATTTGTCAACTAAAATTTAGGACCGTTTTTAATCGGCAATTTAGTATACCGTGCGGCTTCCATGTTTTATTGGTTGGTACGTAGAATTAAAATGTACATTTGATTTAGATTTTCTGTTATAATACCTGAAAAGCCTCGTAGGCATACGCAAATATAATCAACTATGCAGCACCAACAGACAAACACTGCACAGACTACGTGAGTATATTGCCGTATGCGTAAATAAAGTGTCATCAAAACCCAACTGCTTGAGTTTGTTCAGGTCAGCCTTTCCCGTCTGAGAGTACGACTTGTTTTCTTTGACATTGAATATCCTCCATGGAGCTAACGTTTTTATATTCAGAGAACGTGTCCGTGAAAATATTTTAGCTTTGCTCACTTCAATTCGCACGCAAACATTTGTCATGATACATGGTAGCTAAAAAATAATGAATTCTCGTTGCCTAAAAGGTTTTGGGACTCAGAATAGGTCTTTTAGTGGTAGTTTAATCCCCTAGAGTAGTACCTGTAGGTTTTTGAAAGTTTCAGGAGGGTTTCTTCTTAATGCGTACCTAGGTAGGTACTAGATACTACAATAACTACTTAGAACGACTACTTTTGAAACTTGAACTTATTCCTTATTAAATTCCCCTTAGGAGAGTATTCTGCTTCACAAAACCTCGCTGGCAGCAGGAAAGCACTTATTTTTTGGCCACCATGTATACACCTTTCACGGTAAAAATAATCGTATTAAACCGTATGTAGAGACAATTTCCCAACCTTCATAGTTTAAGGAATTACATGCGCATCGTTTACATAAATTGCTTAAGGATACATTTATGTAAATATTATGCGGGTACTTTCAACCTGAAGCCTACCGTGTGCTAAGTGAAGGGTGTGTTAAAAATCGTTTAGCTTTGCAACAATTTTATGCAGCGTGTTTTTATTAGATTCCGATATTTTGAAGCCAACATCTTGTACTTGTAAGTTAAATAAGGTTGATTTCCGTAAGTTTGTTTCGTTCACGATGTTTTTAGTGGTAACATATAATTTTATGTTTTTAAACGTTGTTTGATTTGATACAGAAGATTTAAAGTTATATTTATGTAGTATTCTCATGGGACGTTGTTCTCAGAAAATTCATTAGGTTTTAGTCTTAATTAAAGAACTGCTAATATTTTAACCATTCAACCCCTCCTACTTTTTTAATCCAAAATAACTATATTTAACAACATGATTGTTATAAATAACTTTATAAATATCATGCATCAAATTAATTTCTAAGCAATGATAACGGAGTAATTTCTTTTTCCTCATATTATTATAACTCCAAATAGTTTATTGCATTTTCATATCTGTCGAGTTTCCAATTCATTAAATTATGGTTATCGAGCAATTCTCTTTAAAGTACCCGTGATTTTTTAAAGAAGAGCAGTTAATCTATAAAAAATATTCCATTTAGGTACTTATATTTACGTAACTCCACGAACTGATCAAAAGGAAATTTTATATCGTAAAGTTTGTGGCAATATCCGTTTGGGGCGACAGGATTTTTCGAGGGCGGTTGTTCATCGTTAATCTTGGGGACAAAAACGGCAAGTTTTGCTCCGGCCATAATTTAGGCCGGCAAGTGCGCGAGACATGCGGCCGCAGTACAATGTTCCGAAGATAAAATTACCTTCGCGTTAGAGCATCCTGTATTCAATCGCGCTGTTTTGTAAAGAAATATATATTTCTCGTTTATGTAATATGGTAATCTTGTAGATATTGTTTTTGTGCGGGACGATTTAAAATGTTAGTCATCTGTATCACATCGATACAAGTTACGGATTATATATATTGATTTAAACTTTCACGATTATCACTCATATTTTAAAGACAAACGGGTCTTAATCGCGTAAACTTACGTTTAATTATATCCTGACGTTTCGGGCATGACGTTACACCCGTGGTCGCAGGCAGACAACGTCACGCCACGGGTGTAACGTCATGCCCGAAACGTCAGGATATAATTAAACGTAAGTTTACGCGATTAAGACCCGTTTGTCTTTAAAATTACGGATTATATCTTCAATAATATTTTATTTTAACGTCCACTTAGATAATCACTACTTCCACTAAATATTTTGCGTTTTTTCTTCTCCTTCCGACAATTCCTTTTTTGTTTTTTTTTTTTCATTTGTTTCATGTCACAATATCCAAGTAAAAATAAAACTTATGTAGTTGAGTCGTAATTTAAAATATCTAATTACTAGACCCCGTTATCTTGTTGCAATGGCATTAGGTGTTGAAAGTTTTTTTATGGACTGTCTTGATATCGATGTTTAATGTAACGTAATAGATATTAAAACTAGACTGTAGGCAACCTCATTGATTTTATCTACATGATGCGATAAATTTAGAAAAAAAAAATATGTAACAGTTATTTTAGGGTTTCGTAGTAAACTAAGAACCCTTAAAGTTTTGCCATGTCCGTCTGTCTGTCCGCAGCATAACTCAATGGCCGTTAGTACTAGTGCAATTTGGTACAGGTAGGTATACATATTAATCACACCGACAAAGTAGTAGAATAAAAATGTAAAAAAAAACCCTATAGTGTGGCGTACCTAACGTTACCTAAGGTTTTTTGAAAAAGTAAATAAAAAGTTTTTATCTAAAGTCAATATTTTCGGAGACTTATGATCCCATAAATATGACAAAAATCTTGATTTATCGGCTTATTTAAAATAAAACTAAAAATAAAACCATTTTGAATATACGAGCCCCGATGCAGTGGAGTTTGTCTAGTTCGAAACAATTTTTACAAATTTTTGAATATTTTAAAAATGATCACAATATGCTAATGATAAATTGTATGAACGTTAGTCATGGTTAATGTACTACATTTCAAGAGACACAACAATCTGAAGTACGCTTTTGTTGTTTAACCCCTCGTATGCTTAGACACGGATCCGTGCGTGGGAATTTCAATCTATTGTTTTAAGTGTCAAGGTCACTTTTTCAGTATCGTAATTTGACAGGAAGCATACGAGGGGTTAATAAATCGATTTTAACAAACCAGTGTCTAAATTATATTTTCGTTCACCACCGTAATTCCGCGCTTATAAGCTTGAAGCAAAATACGCAGTGCATCAGGTGTACCATGTCGTCTTTAATATTAATGGCGTTCTTTACATTCATTGATTATTTACAAAATTAAAAATTGAGGAAAAAATTTAAAAAAATAACTCTCGTAAAATAGTTTTTTTTTTATTCTGATTTATTAAGTCTAAGTAAATATTTTATACTCAAAGAAACTACTTTAGTACTAAGGTAAAGGCGCCTAATACCGTGGGTGCCAAATTTGGCACCTATCACCGTGTTATTTCGAATAACTCATTTTAAAAGTAGACCAATCAACTATCTTCAAAATAATTATTTCATGCATAAAGCTTATTCCATTGGCTAACGGACCTTATAGCGCTAGTGTGCGTGAGTGAAACAAAGGGCGCACAATTCGTCAGTAACCGCGACAGCAGCACTGGACGAGGACGTGTCATACAAACGCGTGGCGCCACAAGTGAGTATACTCGAACTTTATCAACCATTTACTTCATAACCGATGCAATTTTAGTAATGCTGTGGGTTTTATACGATTAATCATAGTTTTTTTCACATTTTGTGAGTGACGTTTTGATATATTCGGCCTGGAAATACGTTTAAATTAAAAAACAAAATACAGCGGTGATAGGCGTCGATTTTTTCGTGAATTTTAATTCCGCGGTATACCACGGCAATAGTTAAAAACGTAGTTTTGCTTTTTCTTGCATTCTTTTTGTTACGTGTCATCGTAGATGTATTATAATAAAGTAAATTGAATCTTGATCTATTGACCATATAAAAAAACTATTTCCGCGATATGAAAAGTACTCTGCAAACCCTTAATTTTTAGTAAAAACTTCAGTACTGATTTTGTCGTTTCTATAGTAACCCATATTTGGTCATGTTGTTTAAACATTGAGTTTTTGAACTGTTTTTACATACCAGTTATGTGATTTTGATTGTAAAGCAAGGTTATAATGTATATTTTTGATTTGCGCGGAATAAACAACTGCATCATGTTATTTTTGTTAATCGGCATTAGATCTTATAACACTCCAAATTAAGCCTATTACCGATGGTACAGTCGTCTAACCCTCGGTAATAGAATGTATGAGAATGTATTACCGAGTCATTCAAAATTTTGTGGGTCGGTAATTGGTTCCTAAAGAAGTATCTATTACCGTGTGACAGTTTAGTCTTCCATCGAAATAAATCACTTTTGGGGTACCGTAGGGACAACATTTTAATAGAATTAGGACCGTATGGTAAGGTCCCAATTTTATTAAAATGTTGTCCCTCTAAAAACTCTAGTATAGCTTCTACGATGTTTAATCGCATATGTAGTTGTCAAAAGTTGTTACGACAGACAGAAATTTTACATTGTAATAATACATTAAATACCTACGTATTTCATTTTTATTAATGTAACGAAACGATGCCATAAATTACTATACCATGTTATAACTGTGAACTACACATAATGCATGTGACAAAATACATTGTAATAAGTTGTCACTTGTTAGCCAAAGTGTGCAAGTGGAACACAAAAGAAAAAAAGTTTAGTACATTTAAAGATAAATAAATAAATAAATCTTATTTTGTTCCCCTTAAAAAAAAAATTAATAATAGTATACAGAACCCAATCCATTATTATTTCATTTAACCCTCGGTAATTAGTTCTAAATTTTGAAGTGCGTTCCTAATACCGATGGTTTGATGGATTGATTCGCGGTAATAGAGTGAGAGCAAGTCTTCTACACCGGTAATAGAAGATGCGCCTATTTTAGTTTCAATATTTTTTTTGTCATATATATTAATCGAAAATGAGTCAATACAGTTTCGAATCTAAAAATTCAATAAACTTACTAAAATATAAAAAATATTCCAGGTCGCTATGATGCCTAGTTATCCATAATTTTTTCAAGTGATTTGAAATACTGCGATTTACCGCGGTATTGGGCGGCTTTACCTTACTATTGAATAGTGAAGGTTTTGTCTGTAAACCTTTTCCCCGGATGAACGGGATAATCTCGAAAAACTGTCTAACTGGACGAGAACATATGCGTCGGGGCTCGTAATCGGCCCAATAACTACCGGCATAGCCCGGCACGCTCTTGGCCGGTTTCAAAATCAATCACATTGTTATACAGGGTGGAAAGGGACGACGTCCCATCCCGCTACCGACCGATTCTACCAACCATTACGATGAACTTTCAGTATGGGACCAACATCGAAATATTAAAAAAAATAATTAACCCCTCATACAAAGTGAGTGATTAGTTAGAGTTCAATAGTATGGAAAAGTAAATTTTCCATGTACGATTTCGATGTTGGTCCCATACTGAAAGTTCATCGTAATGGTTGGTAGACTCGGTCGGTAGCGGGATGGAACGTCGTCCCTTTCCACCCTGTATATAACATGAAAATCGATATCGGTCGATAAAAAAACTACTCAACCCCTACGAAACTGTACTGTACAGTCGAGTGCATTAATATATAGACACATTTGTAAGGGAGCAGTATGGAGAAGTGTATATATATTAATGGCCTTGACTGTACAAATATGATAATTCCCTTTGAGAATATCGAACTCGTCTAAAAATATAGGCGTGGGTTCAACATTATTTATGTGATTCTTGTAATACATTTACATTATAATATGATAATACGGTACATATCGACACTTATCGTGAACAACGCTGTATCTTTAGATAATATTTTGTCGTAATTTGAATTTTAACAATGAAGCATTAGAATCCGAATTGCAAGCGCGTACTATTTTGGAATACAGTGTTGTTCATGATGAGCAACGATTATGCTTTGGCTCTCGCGATCATCTTAGCAGTTTGTCGAATTTCTATATCGTGTTTAAAAAAAATGGATAACCGACTAATATTTTGTTACACCGTGTTTTCTATTGTATTACATTATATATATTTTGATGTTGCAGAAGGTTTACTTTATTTTAGATAGATCCATCTAACCGTATCTTGGAATATACATCCATTGAGATTGTTACGTACGTAAATTGTTCATATTTGATGAAAGGGTAGGGTTGCTTCTTAGAACGACAATTTAAGTTTGCACTTGTAGCCGTAACTCGATGCCTATCAAAAACTCATAAAACGGTGAAACCCATATGATTTCATTCAATAAGCACGTTTGATTGGAGTCCTTATTTAATTTTATACATAAATTCGCGCTGCAACGTTGCAATTTTTATCTACTCCAGCATTGTAATCCGTCAAGTAGCCGGTTGACACTTATTTGTACGTATAATTTTTTCTATTCTTACCGAACGTCTTATGTCCCATCTGCACTGCCTTACCACTCGCTAGACATCATAGCCATAGCCATAGATAGATTAATACAATTTCATTTACTTTTATATTAAATTTCGTTTAGGTTTAGTCTGTGTGTAGTTAAGCGTGTGTTTTTCTGTTCCATAGCGCGCCCATTTTATTAGTGAGTTCTTGTTTTGTTTACGGCTAGTTGGAGGATTTAGTTCACCAAGCTTCCGCTAGGGCGCTAGCCGCTAGACAAGACAAGCGCTGTCACTGATAAATATGGTCGCGTTCATGGATAAAAAATGTGTTGGGTATAATTCGTGTTTTATAATTGTATAATTTTTCTATTTTTATTTTGCCTTTTGTCTTTGTTTTCTTTTTGTATTTATTTTTCTCTCTGTTTTGTGTGTTATCTGTCGTGGCATCACCAAATGGGCCCTACGGAAGACCAGCGCTGGCTTTCGGGCTAGCACTACGCTGAGTTGGGTCCATTTCGTGATGCACCAACTATTCTTTGTTAATTGTTTTATATATACTGTTTTGTCTTGTGTGTCATGAATAAATGTTTATTATTATTATTATTTGTATCTCCTTGAGGATCACGGGCTTACAAATCCCGGTTTTTTGATAGGCTTGCGCGGGGATACAGATCCAACACGTAGAGGCCCTTTGGAGAAATTTGCTGTGTTGTACACCTGCTGCAACCCATTCACGGGCATAAATACATATCCGTAAACCGGTCCCAGCAGGCGTATAGAGACTATTGAGAAGGAATGGAAAAGACTAATGGGCTATGGTGATGGAGGATGGATGGATCAGAAATGGAGCTATAGAAAAGAGGTCCGGACACCTGCCATAACAATGATTTTTCTTTGCTATCGAGGCAGGCGGTGACTCGCCGCCGACTAGATGGGCCCCCGTAAATGCCGTCACAAGAGACAACCAGGGGCAACACCGGTGTAGGCGGCTCAGGAGTGTAGAGAGGTGTACACCGCTTTCTGCGCAGTGGCTTGACAGCCGCTGCACCAACTCGCGACTTACGCAAATTTACACTTCCACCCCTGGAGCGTATAGCTCTGACGACTCCTCTCTGGACGGCCAATTAAGGCAAGCCAGAGCTGAGAGTCCTACGGGTCCCCTTGGGGTTCCACTCCGACCGCCGAAGCCACGCCGGAGGCGGGGACCCTGACCGACTCTCGGGAGCACTCGGGTCCGTGGGGTCGTTACTCCCCAACAGCTCGCCACAAGCTGCCCTGCGGCTTTATTATTATTATTATTATGTTTGTATCTCCTTGAGGATCACGGGCTTACAAATCCCGGTTTTTTGATAGGCTTGCGCGGGGATATAGATCCAACACGTAGAGGCCCTTTGGAGAAATTTGCTGTGTTGTACACCTGCTGCAACCCATTCACGGGCACAAATACATATCCGTAAACCGGTCCCAGCAGGCGCATAGAGACTATTGAGAAGGAATGGAAAAGACTAATGGGCTATGGTGATGGAGGATGGATGGATCAGAAATGGAACTATAGAAAAGAGGTCCGGACACCTGCCATAACAATGATTTCACTTTGCTATCGAGGCAGGCGGTGACTTGCCGCCGACTAGATGGGCCCCCGTAAATGCCGTCACAAGAGACAGCCAGGGGCAACACCGGTGTAGGCGGCTCAGGAGTGTAGAGAGGTGTACACCGCTTTCTGCGCAGTGGCTTGACAGCCGCTGCACCAACTCGCGACTTATGCAAATTTACACTTCCACCCCTGGAGCATATAGCTCTGACGACTCCTCTCTGGACGGCCAGTTAAGGCAAGCCAGAGCTGAGAGTCCTACGGGTCCCCTTGGGGTTCCACTCCGACCGACGAAGACACGCCGGAGGCGGGGACCCTGACCGACTCTCGGGAGCACTCGGGTCCGTGGGGTCGTTACTCCCCAACAGCTCGCCACAAGCTGCCCTGCGGCCTTATTATTATTATTATTATATTTAATGGTATCTATAAGTACATTTTGTACGTTGTCAGTGGAATATAATAAAAGTTTAATTACAATATCGACAAGCGATGTTCTAATGAATTTCCAATATTATGCTATTGGTGTGTGTTTTTTTATTATTTAAACAGGTGGCATATGATAGTTTGGTATATAGCCGCTAACTTGATTATTTGTTGTCATAGATCATAGACAAAGTTTTGTATGCGACTGTGCGTAATCAGGCTTTATCACTCTTCATTTCATAAGGCCACGCTCGTATGTCATGCCTCTCATTATGCACCAGCCACATAAATAACTTTTATTAACCAGTATTTTATCATGATAATGACGATTGTTAAAACATGCACTAATAAATAATTGAGTCAATGAGTTGTATGTAAATGCCGTAGCAGGATAAGGGAAGAAAAAGTGACCATTTATAAGTTTTTATATTTAGTAATGAAAGTTTTATTATAAAAATCCCAGTGGTTCAGCCGGAATAATAAATTATGACTTTTCTCTTATTAGTCTTATTTATCTTATATATATACAAGGTGGAATTCGACGAGGGACCTTTACGGAAATGGGAGATAGTTAAGGCTATACTGAGCAACTTTTACTATGGGACCAACCCCGAAATCGTAAAAAAAAATGACTTTCATACATTGTGTGTATACATGCCGTACCTTTTTGTATGGAAAAGGTTTTTTTTTATATACGATTTCGGGGTTGGTCCCATAGTAAAAGTTGCTCAGTATAGCCTTAACTATCTCCCATTTCCGTAAAGGTCCCTCGTCGAATTCCACCTTGTATATATATATCTCTGGTCGTTCCCTAATGACTGAGGATCTAGATCATCATTAGATAATCTATATTTGGAGTGTATGATTTGCCTCCACCGGGTTCTGATTGGAGAACTAAATAATGGGTTCCCTCTATCTGGCATAATTTATTTTGCCCGAAACGCTTAGGACTTAACAGACTTGGCATAATCTATTTTGGCATAATCTTAATGTGGCAGAAACATCACTTGGCATAACAATATTTCGAACATTATTTTGCCCGAAACTATCTTGGCATATTATTATTTACGCCGAGTGTTATAAGACAGAAATTAGATTTGCATATTTTTTTTGCATATAGCCACATGTTCAAAACTTACCTTGCATTTTTCGTCAGGCAGAATTTGTTGTGAGGGTGAAAATTTCTGCAGTGAGCGAGCGAAGCGAGCGAACAAAACCTTCCGGGGCAGATCCGACTCGGACAGATTAGGTTAGAAGACTAAGGCGGGAGCTTTCCTTCTTTTTCTTATTCCTTCTCTGTTATGCTAAAAAAAAACTATGCCCATAATTTTTATGCACATCCAGATTATGCTTCATCATAAATAGGAGCATCGAAATTATGCACATAAATATAATATTCGAAGAACTCGAAATCTGCCACAAAGTAATATGCTAAAGTTGAGTATGTCACAACAGTTTCTGCACAAAGCCCATTATGACTACATAGTTTATGCGATACAGAATTATTCATAAAAGAATTATGCCACAACATGAAAATAATCAATGTACATTGTACATCTTTATTAAACACAACTTGTTTCCACTTTTGAATCAATTCCGCATATATATTTACCTCGTAAAATTTACTTGCGCCCATTAAAGTGCAAATGCCGCTATCGGGCGAGAATTGATGGGCCCTACTACGAGCTATCAATCAAGATTTGCAACCAAACTCCCTTAAAACTGGAATAATCCAAGTAAATTGAATAAAAACAGCCGTTCGACAGAATCGCTCGTAGGCACAACATCTCGAGGGGTGATGGGGAATGGGTTTTGATTCATCTTAAATTTTAAATGAAAATGATAACCTCCTTACATCAATAGAGCTCTACAGTGATTGCAAATTGCCATTTAAATATCTTAAGTGTCTACAGCTTCAGAGAGAATTAATAATTAGGTAAGAATGAATTGGGTAACTGAAATACTCATTTTACATTCATCGGCCTATTTTTATGTATCATAATTATATAAAAATGAAATATTTTAGTATCTGTAATATTATGGTGTTTCACATAATATCGTAAAACTACCCAACGATAGTCCAAAGCTTCCAACTATTGGTCTAAAACTAAATCCAACATATTCAATTAGCTGTAATTAATGATAACTCTTGGACAAAGTTTCGTCATAAATTATAAAAAAACTCAGAACTTATCAAAAGGACAATGTGGATAGGTACTTAAGAGTTGCACTTGTGAACCATTGTTGTAATTAGGTCTACAGTAGAATAATTTTACGGTACCTAAATTACGGCAAGCTGAAGTGGCAATGGGCAAGCCACATTGCATACAGAGCAGATGGTCGATGGGGTCGAAAAATACTCGAGTGGAGACCACGGCTAGACAAACGCAGCGTTGGACGTCCACCCACAAGATGGACAGACGACCTTATGAAGGTCGGCGGGATACACTGGATGCAGGTAGCATCTAACCGGTACATGTGAAGGTCCAGAGGGGAGGCCTATGTTCAGCAGTGGCCGTCTTATGCCTGACATGATGATGATGATGACCTAAATTACAAATATTCGTCTATCTACATATTTTGTGTCTAAATATACTCATTATAAAACATTCTCATAATTAAAACTGCGCTGTTTCAGCACGAAGCCAGGCAACTTCTCAGCTTCGTGCTCAGCAGAAATTTCAGTCAATTTCCCAAAGTGATAGCTAAAGGCGCTGGAGACACCATTTGGGTCGTGATTGATCGTGGTAAATGGTTTGTGACGCTCGCGGTCGTGCCGTGACGCGTCCTGACGGTTTACGATCACCAACACTCGTTTGTTTAGAAGTTTGTAAGTGAACCCTGAGAAACAGATGCCCGAGCAAGTAAATAATGATCGCTTTTACTTTGCAAATGACAAGATAAAACATTCAAGAAGTAATACTTAAAAATATGATGAAGCCAGGAAGTTGAACAGCGATAACTTAAGTAACTATTACAAAAACAGCTCTCATATTTTATATTGAAACCCATTTACTTCAAAATAAGATGTAAATTTTAATATAGGTAATGATCTCACCGCGAGCTACTAAGCTATGAACTATAGGCTATAAACACGAACAAAAGATATGCAATCCCGTGTAAAAAAAAAGAGACACGACGATACTCGCCCGGCGGTGATAGCTGATAGCTGGGCGAGTATCGCCGTGTCTCTTTTGTCTCTTTTATTTACACGGAAGTGCGCATCTTTTGTTCGTGTTCATAGCTTAGTAGCTGGCGGTGAGACCAGTGCCTAAGTAAAGATATATGTGCCTAAGGCATCTATAAGCATGGCACGTATATAAAAAAAATGTTTAAAAGCTGGCACAAGAAAAAAATATATGTATAATATTATTGAATGAGATATGAAAGTTACCTACTAGAAAGTTTTGCATCTTTGCTTAGAGGGACGGCCCTGTGTTTTAAATTTTCATGTTTCTGACACACCCATATCGTTTTAAAAATATAACGCAAAGTATTTTACACGAAAACGCCATAAAACACCTACTTATGATCGTTAAAGCCATAAAATGGTTTCAGCATGGAGTAAGTCCGATATATGGGTCTATAAAAAGCACGGAAACATAAAATTTTCCAATAATGTATTAGCAATTTCCGATAGGGTAGATTACGGTACTTAATGTTTCGACAAGAATACTTTTAAGAATATGCCGAGTACGGACAAGTATCGCCGTGGGCACGATAATAGCATTAATAGCCATCCAATATAGGAAAAGCTTTTAAATAAATGTGGACAGTACATAATATATCTTATTCTTAATTTGGATTGTATTGTTGTGTTGTGAAGGTACTTATCTAATTTACTCTGATTTTATTTTAAATGTTTTATGGCATTCATTGTCTACACTAGAATCAAAATAACCTGCTACTAGTTTCTATGAATAGATATCCATAAATATAATAGGAAGTAGGTACCTACCTATACCTACGTTCAGTATACCAATGTACAATACCTTCCAACGAAACAAAAAAATATCTAATCATCACATCTCCTTTAACAAAACGCAGCGAAACGGCATAATAAAATCACACATTTGCAAATACTGCAAAGCGTACCCATGAAATATATTTGAAATATACATTCTAATAAAAGAAAAAGTGTTCGGAGAGACGTCGAAAATGTGTCCGCATTTGGACAAATTTGGGTCGAATATAACCTCAAATGGAGAGACTGAACGATCCCTGACAACCGTAATATAAAACCAGTAGAAACCTTCTTTGCAGTATTCAATTGAGATTCCGCTACAGACATTGCATGCGTGAAATTTTTTTCTCATCGGACCCTAATTAATCGAATTTCCGTGAACGTTTTAAAATCTCCTGAAACCTGTTATGCCTCGTACATATATTCGTATAATAAAATAGGTAAACTCAGTTCGCAATAAATAATAAAATAAACATGTTGCATAGAGTTCAGTGGCGGTAAAAACGGAAACTAATATTTAGATATTTACGTGGTAATTGATCGTAATATAATATAAATAATGCCGACGGAAAATACAAAAAAAAACATTAGCTCAATCATATTCAGATAAACAATAGAATTGTATTTTTCGTATAACATGAACTATGAATTAACACTGCACTTGCACTCTCATACTTGCACATCTTACAATTCATCTCTTTCCGAATATACTATTAGAGATAATTTCCGTGTTTGGAAACTGCATGCGAATATGGCTAAACTTGAACAATTACTTACCGCCGTCAATTAAGATTTATTCGAGTCTGTTGTTCCCGCTAGTAGCAGTAAGGACTCTGTAACGTAGGCGACTTTTTGTTTGCAAGATTAACGGCAAAGTATGGGTCGCAAAAAAGCGTCGTAAAGTAAGGAAATTGCCAAAACTTCGTGTTAAAGCTTGAAATTTTCTTGTTCTAAATGTCGACGTAAATGAAAGATGGCTCTTTTGAAATCGGAAAAGAAATTAGGAACAGACGTTTTTAGGATTACGAGTTTTGTAAGCGCGTACGTATAATATACAGTTATTTATATTCTGGAAATGTGATAATGCAAGAAATTCCTTGAGAACGGCATTATTTCGTTGAATTAGAGGTAGGTAGATAAATCATATAAAATAAGCATGATATTTTTGTAAAAAACAATATTATAATGCATCATAAGTGAAGTTACATGTTATGTAATAATAATGTACATAAAATAGGATGTAGCGAGTAATAATTTGACCATTATAGTATTTTCACAATTTTCAGAATAAAAAAATAAAGGTTTTGCGCTATACTATGCACGTAACCTAACTTTTTAAGTAAGAAGTCACATTCAAAACTCGGGAATCCATCATGTGCTCATTTGTCATCATTGTGCTATAAAAACAGGTACCACTTTTGTGAGAAGTAACGCAAAGGTTATTTCGATGAATTTCTCACGACTCTTATTAGACCTTTTCGAATCATGGTGTACGAGTACGAACACGCTATCTCACTTACTTTAGAGCGGTAGCAAAGGATAGAGCCATGTCTTCATTAGGTCGGTTTCCTTGAACGTTTTTGAATAGGAAGTCTTCCGGGAATGCGGTGTTCGACTAATGACGACTCCCAGCCCACAATATATCTCTCGTAGTTAGGCGCAGAAATCACGGCGACCGTGCGCTTGATTGAGTTTTCTTTTCCATTGTGCGTCCATTAACAAAATAGCTTTCTTCCCTCGCACCCTCCCAACGGACGCCATGTGTTACCGGAAATCATATCTGCTTATTTCTTTTTTGCGGATGGGTTAGGTTATGGAGTTTTTGTGAAACTGGGTAATGTGCTGCGAAAAGTGAATGTATTTAAATTATTTGTTTGCTTTGGGAGCTATTTGTCCTAGCTGACACTTAAATGACGTGCTTTTATAAAATATCGTAATAAATAATACAAAATGTTTTCTCTTTATTATATTCAAGTAAAACGAATCGTTGCGTCAGTAGGTATACTCCATTTCAAATACCATGGCCCGATGGCACTTAAAACTTAACAATAGGGCTCATAATGTTTGTCTTTTGTTATCTAATTGGACCACTTCAAATCAGCACGTGCTGGGTCACCTGCATGCAACTAAAGCGAGATTGAGACATTTAGGTACTTGAAAATAAAAATACAAAAACACCCCGCCGCAAAAAAGTGTAGTCAGGGTTCTTTTGTTATCAATATTCCTATTGTTTACGTTTTATGACCGTTTTAAGTGGAATCGGGCCATGGTATTTGAAATGAAGTATACCTAAGCTATTACTGTCACAAATATATTAATTAATACAGGTTTCGAATGTCTCGCGTAGCGTCTGCTTAGTCTCGTAGGCAGACATGAAATGAAATATGTCTTCACAAGCTGCTTAGTAGCGGCATGTTTAATGATATTTATAATTTAGCGGGCGAAGACGACATAGGTAGCTTAAGCGGCTCGCGAGAACCCCGGAGCGCACTTATGCTCCTAGCTACCTTCCAATTAACGACGTATCTAATTATACTATCGTGCACCGTGCGCGGGAGAATTTCCTAAATTACTTATTAAGAAACTTAATTACACGTAAAACTGTTAGCTTAAAGTTATATTATTAAAATATAATTTTTCGTGAGGTTGAAAAATACTTATTTAACGATCTATTCTTGCGCATGTCTACATTGTCAAGTTGGGTAAGCGAAACATGTGTTCCATTTTCCCGAAATATAGTAAATGGGTAAATGTGTGAAATGTTTCAATTGCCCTCGTGTTTCACTTACCCATCGTGACATAACATAATATAATAATATGTAGTAATTTATTTCGGTAATTTCTGAAATTAACGAACGTTTCTGATGAATATTGGCACTTGTTGGTAGGAGTTTTCGAGAATTACAGAAATAACAATAATACCTACTCGTAGATCTATTTCGAAGAAGTGTTCACGAATAAGATGAACACGGCTCGATCGAAATATCACTTGATATTCACAAGTGAGTAACGGTGAAGGAAAACATCATGAGAAAGCCTGCATACACCTGCAAAGAAATTCAAGGGTGTATGTGAACTCCCCAACAAGTACTGAGCCACGCAAACTAGGCACATTTGATGTCGAGTTGCGGAAAAAAATGGCCAGAATACAACAACATCAACATGACTCGATCGCCTAAGTTAAAAACTAACAATATATAATATATGCACAATTTAAAAAATGTTTATTCGGTATTGAAGTCGAAATTACAACGAAAAAATAACGTTTATTTTATAATCTATCAAAGTGTATCATATGTGGTACCTAAGTGACGAGTTGGTATCGGTAGAAACTCGCATTTAAATGAAATACAATGAATCTTACAATGTTTTATGTCGTATTATAATATTTTGAATAAAGTAGATAGACATACGTAGAAAACCAATTTCCCATTCTACTGTAAATAAAACATCTAAAAAGAACTACCTACGTATTAATATAATATAATTCTTTAAAAAATCCAACAAAAACATTCGAGACACGGATGTCGTAGTAAAGCTTAATTTTGGTTCCCAAACGACGACCATTACGGGAAACACGGAAACCTCTTTCCTGCTATTTCCCTTTTCTAATTGTTACATAAAGCTAACAAAATGAGCAATTCGAGGTCGCTCCGGTGAAGCCTCAGACATCATCCAGAGAGTTTTCTGCAGTTTCTTTCTCAGCTGTTTTATTTTAAGGGTTCGTTTATGGATTCGGCTGAGTTAGAATCACAGAAGAATGTTTGGCAGTGCTTACAGATTACATACTCACATTTTCTGTTATCAGCTTATTATTTTTATGAAATGTAGATTTAGAATTACGCTTGAATTAGTGGTTGTACTCATAATCATATTTAAGACCTTCGCTCTTGCCATTGAAACAGTCTCCATGCAGCGTTGTCAATTCTCTGCCATTATCTTTCACCTCATTGTACGACACAATATGCATCTTCTCCGTTACTAGTGTATCCGTGGCGTGGTCTACCCCTTACCCTCTTTCCTTTTATCTTCCCTTCTATGGTGTTTTTTTGCAATTCGTGTACTAGTTGTAAGGTAAGTTGGGGTAAGATGAAACGATTTTCAGAATGGGTAAAGACAGAAAGTCGTCCTTCAGGTACAGCGTCTGCTGATAGCATTTTGTCTTACCCCATTCAAAAAACCGTTTCATCTTACCCCAACTTACCTTACTAGTGGTTTTTTTTTTAAAGTGGACTATTTTTCCAAATTAGATGGTGATATTGCGATATACTTTGGGATAATACTTTAAATTATTATCGTATCTATCGTGTCTATCGTATTTACATAGATAACAATGCGATTCCGGATTATGTTTTATTTTTTGTTTAAAAATGTAATGTTTTCCAAATTAAATCATGAACTATGAATCAAAATAAACCTTTGTATGTAAAAATGACCGTTTTTATTTTTCATTTAACATGTTTGCTAATTGGCGCACTATATAATATTGCCAAACCAGACAAGCCTATAGGACAATAAAATATTAAATGTTTCATTGGTAAGTGATTAATTTAAAACTTTTGAACTGGTTAAATATCTCACATCAACATAATGAAATTAAACATTCAGCTATTTCTGAGATATCTAAACCGGTTGAAACTTTCACAGAAGGTTAGTTGTTCAGATACCGAAAAATAACACAACCAAATAGACAACGCTCGCAAAATGGGTAAAACGGGGGAATTATTTTCGAGGCATGCTTTTGTAAAGTAAAAATGTACGTACTGAAAGAATTTATATTAAAACGAAAGAGTAGAGAGACTGTTTTCTATTTTGTTGATGTTTAATCACGGAAATTCCCCAGTTGTAGTCAAGTATCATCAAGTAGTGGTATTGAGAACTGCAGTGTTATTCACTAAGGAAACCGCCTTGCTGTCAGCGCTGTGTCAGAGCTGCGGCAGCGTCGAGCCTAAAAATGGTATTCACTAATGTACTTTAAACGACACTAGTGCTCGGCAACGAATGCGGCGTGAGCTGGAACTACACTGCGTCGAGAGTTTGACGTTCAATAGTACTAACTTCGTATTCTCTAACGAAAAACAGCGACGAACTCGCCTACAACCTCGCTCACAGCCTCGATTCCTAATGTCAAATCAAACAGCTAGGATTTTAGACAAGACTGTCTCGTCGTCGAGCTCGTTGACGAACGCAGCGTCGAATGTGTGAATAAGACAATAGCATAGCTGGTTACTTCAACTTAAACTTTTACTTGTATATTGGGACTGTGCGCAACGATACAGCCACATGACCGTGACAACAATAGGTACATTTTGAAATTACTGTCAAAGGAGAAATAACCGACATTGACGTAATACAATATTTTTTAGGTACAGAACTGGTTTATCAAAAGTAAATTTCTAGCTGTATTAATGCTCATAATCGTGATAAAAAGAAATATCCAGGAAAGAAAGTTTACAAGATTAAGTTTGAGGAAACTCATAGCATCTCTAAGGAAGGGTAAGAGAATTAGATACTGATCGCATTCAGGAGTGAGTTTTCATTGCGAAAAGCCAATATTCGACACATTTTCCCTCACGTGGCACACTTTTACATTTGGACTGCGTTGCTCATTGGTGATTCAACCCTTGCGCGGTCGAACAAACTGGATTAGCTCGGGACATGTTGGTCCGCTAGGGAAATAAATTGATTTTTTTTATTTGTTGTGTTTTCAACTCGCGTTCACAATAACAAGACACAATGAAAAATAATATTTTCACTAAACATTGAAATAGTAACCTTTGACTGAATAAAACATAGCGGGAACTCTAATAGCGTGGAAATAGGGCTGGAAAACATGAGAATAATTATTATCATAACGAGGTTTTTAATTACTGCCTACATTACAAGCCAGTGCAGACTTATTCTAATTGAGTTACTTTGGGTTTGATTGTTGTATTATTATACTAGTATTTTTATGTACTACGTGTATTTTTAGAACATTGGTCATCTTCCCTATTTATTCTGTTATACTTATATTTTAAATACAAACGGGTCTTAATCGCGTAAACATACGTTTAATTATATCCTGACGTTTTGAGCATGGCGGCACACCCGTGGTCGCAGGCAGACTGCCTATTTTAAAAGACTCGTTTGTCTTTAAAATATGAGTGATAATCGTGAAAGTTTAAATCCATATATTGTTAAACTTAGTTAATCGTTATTATTATTTTATTTATTTGAGGCATCAACAGCAGTAGGTATATAAGAAGTTGAAAAATGTGTCTTCATTAGTAAAAGTAACATTTACTTTTTTAGTCTAAATATTTTCAAATCAAGGAACACCTCGATATGTACAAATTATGATTACAAATAAAACTTTTAGTCATCCAATTATACTAATAAGCTCTACAATTACATATACAAGGTATTGTAGGTACATCAAGCACTTTCACGACGATTCGATCAATGGGTCGACTGAATTGTTTTACGTAACTTACTGACACGACACACGCAGTGCGAAGTAATTTAGAGAATTTCCTTTTTTATCTCTCAATTTTCTTTTTCGTATTCCACGGACAGAAATCGAGCATAGGCGTAATTCTGATGTGTCTGTATTTATTGAAAGAAGGAGTATCCTTATGACGGTTTAATAAGCGAACCTTGCTATTTTTGTCGATTCAATTTGTTATAATTTCAAGCTTGAGCAAGATATCAAAAATATTTGTTAAATTCGCAAGATACGAACGAGTGCACAGAAAAATAATGATTTCATAAAGAAAGATGTCAGTTTCACTAAATTCAAATTGTGGCTGTATCAAAATATAATTAACTAATCGTTAAAAAAAATCAAATTTCAAACATAGGCCTCTGTTAGTGATAGAGGAAGATGCTCGATATTTATGATTTTCGATGTTTTCCAAAATGTCGATAAATACAGTTATACACTGTAAATTGTAAACATCAATTAAATTTGAACAATCCAGGGTCAGGCCAATAACCCGAGGTTAAACAGGTATGCGTTAAAAATTATATTTGTTTGACCAGTTCACTCTTTTTAAGTTGGTTAACCCT
>JALPQI010020617.1:0-15958 GCA_025490895.1 Thaumatotibia leucotreta | reverse complement strand
TTTATTGTTTTATATAAGAATCATTCAAAACAAAACAATAAACCTGTAGAAATGACTATCATTTGGAGGCTACATGACACTAAAGTTATTTACTACAGCCCATATAATAGTTTTTGTTTATTTATTCAGTATTATCAAATCAAATGCTTGCCTAAAACGGAAGACTCAATCGGGCCTGATTCTAGCTTAAAACCATCATGGAATAAAAAGATAAAATAAAGGATATCATGGCAACAGAATCCTCCCAAACATTCACACAGTGTGGGGCTGTTTTAGTTTCATACTGTGTGGAAATATCAGCGGCCACACCAGTGGTCCATGATACCTTCTGTTGCCAATATCAATGCACATACATAGTACCACAGTACTTGTTTCTTGCAAGGTTGTGGCCTCCCAATTGTGCTACAGTTGATTTATGCCTCTAACAGTGTCTCACGGTCCCTGGGTAAATGTACCTGTTAGATAAAATTATCAATGTCATTTTCCCAAAGCACGTAAAAGAACAGAACAGCTAAAATTTATCTGAAAGATATTTGAACATGGTGAGACAGGCCCTAAATTAAGTGAAGCTCAAACAAGTCACAAGTAGGGCATTTCAAAAATATTATTGGAGAGCTATAGCTATTTCTTTTGCCTAAGGTAGTATTATTTTAACTAGTAAACAAATTAAATTATCTCAGATGGTTGTAGACTGCCCTGTATGCTCGTTATTGGTATGTCATCACAAGAAAAACAGTCTGTTTAATGGTGTATTAAATCTACACGGTGGGCATTACCATCCTTTTTGAATATAATCCAAGAAGACTATAATTAGATATATTTTGATGGCTGCCTAACGAGAGAATTTCCCACGCGCAAGATTAGAATATTTTGTTCTTACTATAGTTTATTATTATTAACCTTTAAATAACAAAGTGATGTTACGTAAAACTAATTTTAACCTGCATTAAACTTGAGCAGAGACAGGAACCGTTATTTTCTCCATACTAAAAGAATGGTTATTTTATCGTTCATTTTCGTTCTTTAGTATATAAATTCTAAGTTAATGGAGATGCTAGTGTGATGGGCACCTTTGCACCGGGGACGACTCGCGGGGGTCTTTTTGACTAGTTTTAAGTATTTTGTGTGTACATTAATTTAAAAATATGGTGTTATAAATTACATAAATATTTCGAGGTTTTTGTAAAATAACAGTTCCGGTCCCTGAATTTGAGAATGTCCATGTCTGTGAAGCCCCCACCTTGTCAATTATTAAACATCCAATGCATTGCGTTGACAGGAGGCAAGCGGTGCTTTGTGTGCTCGCTGAGAACTGTGATGAGGCAGCCTACAAGAAGCTGGTGCAGGCTCTCTGCAACGAGCATCAGATCCCACTTGTGAAGGTAAGGAATATCCTAATGTCCTGCTACTCATCATCATCATCAGCCTATGATAGTCCACTGCTGGATGTAGGCCTCTCCTATTAACTATGCGGATAGATGCATTAGGAGGTAAATGCCCATAATCGCCACTTATGGGCATTTACTGTCATCACACACGCAGTGGACACACATCATAGTGGACACATTGATGATGATGCTGCTGCCCATCAACAATCTTTCATTAAATAATGGTAAGTGACACTTCAATCCCTCAGTCGACTCTTACGACACCCGCAGGAGTAGTTGGGGTGGTGACAAATGTATTCTTACTGCCGTCACCACACGGCTAGTCCTACTGCTCATTGTAAATATAGGGAGTGAGCAGACTAGCACCCAGGGATCGGGTATGGTTTTTTCTTCATACAAAAGATTGGATCTTTTTCATTCTTATTCATTCATATCAATTTTTGTTAATGGATTAATTTAAAAATACGATGTTGTTAACTACATAAAATATTGAGTACTACATAGAGTACAAGACAATTTTGAATATTGGGCTATTTCGAGGTTTTTCTAAAAAACCGGTTTCGTTCCCTGGTAGCCTATCCTTATACAAGAGGAATAGAAAATATTTTATTTTTATTAGTATTTTATGTCTTTGGGGTACCATTGCACATTTATGGGTCATATTTAATACATGTTGCTATTGTTGGTAACCATCTAAAGTTGCAGCCAATAGAAATTGCGAACGTAAACAATGAAATTCAAAGAAATATCTACAGTCGTGGCCAGATAATTAGGAACAAGATTTTTTTCCCCATACAACTGCCTGCAAACAGGGTTTTGCAAATTTGATAATAATTTAAGAAATAATTGACCATTTTTGTTTATTAATAACAGAACTTATCTATGATTAAATAAGGTATACTGGAACGTATTGCAAAGTTCCATAAAATACCTATCTTGAAAAATATGGATGACCCCATAAACACTTCAACCTAATTAAGAACAAAATGTATGAAATCGTTCCTAATTAAGTTGAAGTGTCTATGGCGTCATCCATATTTTTCAAATTAGGTATGTTTTAGAACTTTGCAATACGTCCCAGTATACCTTATTTAATCATGGATAAGTTCTGATATTAATAAGGAAAAATGGTCAAATATTTTTTTAAATTATTATCAAATTTTCAAAGCCCTGTTTGCAGGCAGTTGTATGAGAAAAAAAATCTTGTTCCTATTTATCTGGCCACGACTGTATATTCTAGCACTATTTCTTGTTTCAATAGTTTGAGATAACAATTTATTTATCATTATTCTTTCATAATAGAGGAGGCCTACGTCCAGCAGTAGATGGAGATAGGTTGATGATGATTAGACAATGAAGATACAATGTTTTGAACAAGTTTTGGTTACATTGGTTGCAATTTCTATTGGAAATTCACAATGTCACACACTGTAATTAGCCTGAAATAAACTATTCGCGCTCCGCACGAGCCAGTCTTGCCACTTGCAAGGTTCGGCCTATTGGAGCGCAGACTAACTTGAGTGCCCCTATGGTGCCCCGCTAAATGCGGTGTCAACTTTCCTAGCACTCAGACATACCTACAATAAACGTAGTACAGATGTAGAGGTACCATTTCCCTTTGCATTTTCATAGAAACTTCCGAAATTATCTTTGTCTTAATTAGCTCCAGTGCAATGGACACTGAAGTTCACTGTGATAGCAATATGAATTCGGACGTTTACGTGAAAAGCCGAAGAGAAATAATTGTGCACAACATCCGTATATTGATTTATTATGTATTACATCTCATTTCGCGTGTAGTGCCAGATGTTACTGATGTCAGTAAGCGGTCACCGGTGTTTCTATGCGATTTTTTTACTCGTTTTTATTGTTCATTACCATCACCGCTTTATTTTCCGTTTTATAAAAGTAAACGAGACTATTATGTCAGAATAGCAGACAAATATGCGTCTGCTACAAGATAACCGAAAATGACTCGATTATTTATACGCAGTTCGTCAATAATTTGGGAATGGTAATGACTTGATTTGTGCGACGGAATAATCGCATAAACTACCCTTACACATCTACGCTTTTATATACACTCAAACAATTTCCTCTCAGGAAACATGTCAATGTAATGTTATCAAGCAGATTGTAAGTCATTTCAAACGACTATTCATTTGGACATGGTTGTAGAGTGTCTAGGGTCCCAATTGGTTGGCCGTATGTGCGAAACCTACTATTTGTATCATCGTCAAAGCAAACACAGGATAGACAAAACTAAAAAAATTCAGGCCTATAACTCACCTTGTAACTAAGCTATAAATAAATATTAATCTGTATTTTGGTGTTACAGGTGGACAACAACAAGAAACTGGGCGAGTGGGCTGGTCTGTGCAAGATCGACAAGGACGGCAAGGCCAGGAAGATCGTCGGCTGCTCGTGCGTCGTAATCAAGGTAATGCATTACAGTACCTTCTACAACAATGGACGAAGTAGGGGGCACGCACCCAGTAGATGGATGTGGTCCAAGATATTACCCAAACTTCCGGATCCAATCTGTGATGCCGTTTGTGCCATGTGCTTCAATTTGTTGTTAATATTTGGTCATTTACAGTTTTTCTTAGCCTCTATCATTAGTCACATCACAAGGTTCAGCTGTAAGATTGTATGAGGCATTTAACACGTTCGACGCCGGTGACACAGCACTGTGATCAAAAAATTCTGACTCCTATGCCAGTGACACACATACATGATCAAAATAACCATACTCCAATGCCACTAGAATAAATCAAGTTCTTACTCCTATGCCAGTGGCATAGAAATACGAACATTTTTGACACAAGTGTTGTGTCGCCGGCATACGAGTACAAACATTTCTGTCCCACATACGTGTCACTGGCATAGGAGTTCTAATACGAAAATTTCGATCGGTATAGTATGAGGACTTTTGCTGTTCCACCAAACATCATCTGCGCTTGGCAGCAATAAATAAGTATGTTATCCAACTGTTGTAAACTTATCGAACGAATCCGCACCCTACGTCAAGATCCCGTCGGATGGCGATACGATAAAAAATTTCGTTAAAAATGGTGCGGTTGCGGTGCGGTTCCAGGCGCTGAATTTACTAGTTGTCAATCTTAGTTCTAAGAGCATAATTATATTATGGTTGTATCTTAATAGCGCTAAGCGCGAGCGCTACCGACGTCAACTCGTCTCTAGTGCCGATACTTAGCGCGAGATCATGCGAGCGATCACTATAGTGACGTGCTTTTGCATTGCTCACTTTCCAGTCGCTCGGACATACTTTTTAGCACCTACAAACAAAGTGATATAGGGTTAATGTTAATAGCTCCCTTCTTGTGAGTAAATCCACGAAAGTGACATCAGTTACAATAGTTTTAAGAGTCCAGCTACCTATCTACCTATTGGGACCAGACATGGAGACCTAAGACCTAATTTTGATTAATTAATATAAGAACACAAAAAAGGACACCATGACAGCAACATTGATGATTTGATAGATGTTAAACATTATGGAGATCTAAGTAAGTTCATGTCGGACGTTGGTGATCTTGGTATATTTATAATTTCACAAAAGTCCTAACGAGTATAAATATGTAAAACCTCGAATCCTGATGAAATAATTCATTGTAATCATAGTTGATGATGATGAAATGACAAATATTGATGCATTCTGTTCTTACCCTTGCAACTTGACAATATGTGTATGTAATCACTTCCGTACATTAATCAAGAGCAAGGGGACTACCACGAACCACTTTGATCGTTTCTTGCCATTCGCCTATCGACAGTTCCAGTCAAAACGAATCGAAGTGGTCGAAAATACTCAACTACAAAGTTTTGGGCATTTATAATATTTTATTTTTTAAAAAGCTTGTGATTTAATTTAACCCTATTTTCATTGATTGCAGGACTTCGGTGAAGAGACGCCAGCGCTCGACGTACTCAAAGACTACCTCAAGTCTTCGAGCTAATCCCTAGGTCTAAGTTCAAATAAAAACCAAAAAAACCGATGCAACGCGTTTTGTTTGTAGTACCGTACCCTGACTAAGGCATGCGATTCCGGGATTCAAATGTGTGCAATGACGGGATTTTACAATGTCAAATACCGTGATTGCATGTCCTAATCCTGACCCATACATGGCTCTAGCCACTGGAGGCAAGAAACAGTGTACACCTCTTGACACCCTTGTTAGTCTGCCTGTGCCTAGCTAAGATGGGATTCTGCAATAGCGATAGTAATAAATGTATGAAAATGACAGATTCGAAAGAAAAGTCACGTGACCATTTCTGTAGAATATTTTGGTGACGTTATTACTTATCGGATACGATTACATTACAGAATGGCATTTTGGCTGGTATGCTAAACCTAAACCGCTGGCAGTCTTTGTGACGACAATTTCAGACGGTAGGTCACCGCCCGCCTTGAATCGTGTGTGATCACATCACTGATCATGATCAGTAATTGTTTTTCATATTTTTTTTATTTCAATAAAAATTCTTGGTGTTAATTTTATAAACCATAAGCGATATAATAATATGAAAACACCGACAAAGTTTGAATTCCTATAGATACTTAATTGTTGTTACGAAACAATAAGGTTTTTTTAATCTCACGCTAATTGGGTGTAGGGACAACGAAAGTAAAAAAAATGCCGAAATAAAATGAGTAAAGTTTAAATAACTTGGAATCTGGAAAGCAAAAATACGCGCCACCGGAAGTATCTTCAGTGAACCATAAACTAGAAGGATATCCGTATTTTTAATACAGGGAAGTTTTTGGTTCTTGAACTATCGGACTGACGATCATGAAATACCAGAATCAATGTATACACAACTGTTTAAAGTGAAATTCTATATCAATACAGTGTCTTCCACAATATTTTCAAAATAGTTGTATCTTTAATGTATTTAAATGTTTGTCTACTTGAACTGACATTCGTAAATGTTGCCATAAGAAAAAACCTGATAGAAAATGGCCGACACAGGAAATCTATCTTCTCTATGATTTTCGATCTGTCTTTCTTTTGATAATTTGACACACGTGCCGCGTGGAGTTTTACTTCGCAGGTTGTTAAATATTTATTAATTTTGTACTTAATCGATGAAATAATGATCCTAATATTCCTAAAAACAGATTACCAGTGCCCGTCTATACAAGAAATAGTGTGATATTGTTGAAAAGTGACTTTAAACTTGTGTCTGATCGCGCGGATAGATGACATGCCGCCTTAGTGTGAACAACTGTTTTTTATAGAGATTGCTCTTAAGCATCCAAACGTTTCCTACTTTTATTAGTCTCTTATTACATTCCTTACCCCACCAATATGAAATGGCATGACTACCTGCCATACGATCATTAAATGTACAACAAAATGCAACCTAACCTAAAAACAATGTTGTCACGCCAAAAGTACGATTGTACTTTATTTAACTTTCATTCCAGAAAATATTGCCTACAATAAGGTCAATTAGCTGATATGCGAACAAGGATTTTCATTGTTATTTTTTATTTTCAATCAATGCCATATAATTATTATTTGCATATCCTTTTTTACATGCTTATCAGAGTTATCACAGATTAAAACTTAGTTGTACTAATAATCTCTTTGGTAATTATTATTTTCATATGCACCGTTCTTATTAGTAATTTTTGTCAACAATTCATTATCAACTATCTAAAATGCACTTCTCTCAACATTACATCCTATAAGCTAACAACAATGTTTACAGCACGATGGTTGCCACGACACAGAAAAAGGCTGCGGCCGAGAAGAAGCCCGTGAAGGGCAAGGAGGACAGCAAGAAGCTGCCGGCTGTCCCTGAGTCCGTGCTGAAGCACCGCAAGAGGAGGGATGCTCTCCGCGCCAGGCGCGTACAGGTATATCTATACTATGATAGATATACTAGCCACAACCGCAATAAGAAACCCCTTCTTAACCTCTAACTGATGAGGTGGGGTCTCACAGATGTGGCATATTTATTCTAAACTTTTTGTATAAAGTTTGCAATTATTTTTACTAAAAATCACCTCAGTAGTAAATGGTTAAACCTGTTTGTCCTGGTATTATTTAGTAAACAACTTTCTTACTTTGAAATACACTCTTTTGCTCTTAAACTGCCATGATGCCATATGTCAATATGAAGACTGGTATCAATATTTTAGTAAAAAGTTAATGTTTCCCATTGGATAGGTTTGTTTCTGATTAAATTTTATGGCAGAAACTATGCACTTGTTTAGAAAATTGTTTATTTGATGCAATATCTTTAAGATATTGCATTAATAATGGACTTTATAGGTAGTATTACATTAAAAGTTTTTAGAAAAATCCATTTATCTACTAAGGGTTTGTCGCCGGCTAAAGTAAACATTCCTTGAATGAGGGATATAATAAAATTGCATTCAGGACTTTTTTTAGATTCTTGCAGTTTCCTTATTTACAGTATTTTGGATACTATATTTTACTTGTAGATAATAGCAAATATCAATCTGATGTTCCCTGATAACACAATATAATTCAATACAATTAAATAGAATTTTATTACCTCTATTCAATACAGCCTTTGTAACTGCCATGTCCAATAACCATGTTTGCGACACATTTGTGCGGTAAAAGTTTTTTGGCATGGCTATCTCTCAATAAGAAAATTCAAATATGAGCACTAATTACATGACAACTAATTTACTCTATCAGGATGTGATTTTGTTACTACTAGGCAGTGATATATGGCCAAGAGGCAGGCGCGGATCCAGGGCTTCGTTGAGGGGGGGGGGCACTGCCCTATGATATGATAGTATTTTACACTACACACACCACCTAGCCATACATAAGTGCAGCGTGAGGGGGGGGCAAGTGCCCCCATTGCCCCCCCCCCTGGATCCGCGCCTGCCAAGAGGAAAGATAAATGATGATACACAATTTAAAGGCATAGTTCATCTGAAAATGATGCTGTTAAACTTTTAATCTGATTACCTTCCATGTCAATATAAAATCAACATCTCTTATGATTTTACAATTCTAAGACTAATCTCTGTCACAGGTCACGATCAAGAGGCGTTCAGCGGCCATCAAGAAGAAGAAGGAAATCTTCAAGAGGGCAGAGCAGTACGTTAAGGAATACCGCATCAGGGAGCGTGACGAAATCAGGCTAGCCAGACAGGTAATTTCTTGATTTATGTATAAAAAGTTTGGTTGTATTGTTTACTATGTACATGTATTATACAGGGTGTTTTTTTTTCGACCGTTCAAATTGTACGTAGTGAATGTATAGGTCATACTGACCAACTTTTACTATGGGGACAAACTCGAAATCGCGAAAAAAAAATCAGCTGTTTCATACATTTCGGCCGGCGTAATGCCGCCAATTTGTATGAAACAGCTGATTTTTTTTTCGCGATTTCGACGTTGTCCCCATAGTAAAAGTTGGTGAGTATGACCTACACATTCACTACGTAGAATTTGAACGGTCGAAAAAAAAACACCCTGTATACAAGATAAGATTCCTTATAGTCTGTATCTTGTAACATTGTATTTTATATTTTTTTATTAAGTTCCTAAAGTTAAATGAAGTCAAACCTTAATTTTTTTTTCTATCTAAATTGACCATATAATACAGGGATCGGATACCGGTTTTTTCTCCGTACAAAAAAAAACGGTTCGAATTCCGTTCTTTTTCGTTCTTCGGTTTATAATTTTTTTGTTAAAGGAGTAATTAAAAAATATGAAATACATGTAATGTAAATAAAGAGTCAAAACATCTTAAGATATTGAGCTACTTTGAGGTTTTTCTAAAGAACCGGTTCCGATTCATGATATAATATTTGATAGAGTGAGAAGTATATATGTATAACTCTATTTTTTATTATATTGATATCATATTCAATCTGATGTCATACTGCTATAATAAGCTTAATGACTAGATACACCTTGTTCATAAACATCTTCTAACTTAGCAAGCCCCTACGTATTGTTTGTCCCTTTCGGTCTTCTCAATATGTCTATAAAACCGAAAGGGAAAAACAATACTTAGGGGGTTTTTAGGCTAGGAGACGTTTATGGATAAGAGGGTACATCCACAAAAAATGTAATAAAACTTAATATATTTGTAAACCAGTTATCTAATGTACAAAACATGATATTTTAATACAATAATGTATATGATGCTTTAATTTGCTCCGCACGAGCCTCCTGCACCAGTGTGTAGTTCGGCATATTGGAGCGCACAGTGAATCGAGCGCCCCTATGGTGCCCCGCGCCATGCGGTGTCAACTTTCCTAGCACTCGAACATTTATACAATTATGATAAAATTTTAAGGTTCATGGGAAAATTTGATTTTACGATCACAGTTGTTCCAACTAAATTAGGAAAACAAATATAAAATAAAAATAAAATTGCCTATAGCAAATGTAAGAACCTATGAGATAAAAATATATATATTATTATATAGATTTACCCTGACTTTTTAGGGTCGCGTTTTAGAAAGTTATAATTTACAATTTCGCTGTTAGCCTCTCTTTCTAGCCAAAGAGTCCGTGCGGCGAAAAACAGCGAAATTGTAAATTGTAACTTTATAAAACTCAACCCAGTTGTGATTTTAATTTCAAATTACTCATTGTATAAAGTTATATCACTTATGTTACTGCAAGTTTTGGAATGACCCTGTCTGAAAATACTTCAGTGGGGTGGGGATGCATTGGGGTAGGGGATTACAGATGTAGTTCATAATCTCTCGACTTTTCACTGAAACTACCAAATTTTATTGATTGCTGTTACACTATCTCTATCGTTATGGCAATGAAGGCGTGATCAGATATTTTAGAACGCTCCGGACGCTACGATATATCTGATGGCGACTGTACAAAGAAACTCAGAAGGCCGAGTCTAGGTAATAATTTATAAAAAACGTTTCGATCGCGTTTACGTTTTCTTCGTCATTTGTATGAAATTGACGATGAAATCGTAAACGCGATCGAGACGTTTTTTATAAGTTATTACCTACACTCGGCCTTCTGAATGAATTGCACTGAAGGTAATCGAGGCAGAAAGATAAATTGGGACGTTTCTGTGGTAATACGGAGGGAAGATTGTCCACTACATTTTTTGTCACGTCAATAAATATACGTATACTTCGGAACTTGTTACTAGGGGAGTGTTTCAACATATTTATGTAGACGGCCGTACAAGGATACAGTGTGTGTCTTGTTTCAGGCGCGCAACCGCGGCAACTACTACGTGCCCGGTGAAGCCAAGCTTGCCTTCGTCATCCGTATCCGTGGTATCAACCAGGTTTCCCCTAAGGTCAGTACATTTCTTTTTATTTACTTGTCTACTGTATTTGACCCAACAAATCTTGCAATTCAACTCTCAATTATTGTCAAAGAAGCGACCCGCCTCCGCTTCACACGGGTACTATACCTACATAAAAACCTTCCTCTTGAATTACTCTACCTATTAACACGTTCGACGCCGGTGACACACATATGTGACCGAAAAAACTGTAATCCTATGCCAGTGACACACATACGTGATCAAAGTAATCTTTTTCTTATGCCACTAGCATTAATCAAGTTCTCACTCCTATGCCAGTGGCATAAAAATACGAACGTTTTTGACACAAGTCTGTGTCGCCGGCATAGGAGTACAATCTTTTCGGTCACACATGCGTGTCCAGTGACACGCATGTGTGACCGAAAAGATTGTACTCCTATGCCGCCTATATATTGTATGATAGAACTCCTATGCCAGTGCATAGGAGTTCTATCATATAATTTCGATCGGCATAGTATTAGCATTTAGTGAAACAGTACCGGAGGCGAACGTGTTAAAATAATCTCATCAAAATCCGTTGCGTAATTTTAAAGATTTAAGCGTACAAAGGGACATAGGGACAGAAAAAGTGACTTTATTTTATACTATGTAGTGCTGTTACGATTTGATTGCATAGGGCTATAGAACGGGGAATCTAGTTGTACCGTTAGTTGTTTTATCCCAAAATTAGTACAGGAATTCCTTAACTTTAGGTATGTCCAACGAAAAGACGATAACCTAAATCTAACATTGAAAAAAAAAAAAGTACTGAAGTAGCATTTTCTTTTGTTTGCAAACAACCGAAATTCAGCACTATTTCTTACTTAGCATGGTTCAAAATAATTATGATTTGTAGAAAATAAATATAATAAAGTATGATGGGCCTTACAATGTTAAGATTTCCTCGTATAATGTGTTGTTAAGTCTGTAAGCGCTCCGCACGAGCCTCCTTCACCGCATGTGAAGGTTGGCACATTGGTAGCGCAGATTAATATGAGCGCCCCTATGGTGCCCTGCGATATGCAGAGGCAACTTTCCTAGCACTCAAACATTTCATTTTGAGGTTAATAGCTTATATCTATTTACCCCCTTATTCATAAACTTCTCTTACCTTAGCAGTATAGTTGTAACTAAGTATAGTTTGTCCCTCTCAGTCTATACATATTGATAACACCTAAAGTGACAGTGTAAAGTGTGAGTGAGTGTAAGTGTATTTGGGCATTTCTCCGAGCGTTTCAACCGCCGTGACTTCGGTGGCAGCCTTATCACAGGAATCCCGCGTGAGATGCAAGAAATTTTGGATATATTGGTAACCGTAGTTGACAACTATCAATAGATCAAAAAAAAATATGAGATATCGACGGAAATCGGGTAATAATTATGCCACCGAAGTCACGGCAGTTGAAACGCTCAGAGAAATGCCGATTTACGCCCGGTATTTTTTTAATTTGCCAATTTAAGGGCTAATCTCTAAACATCTTAATTAATTATTGTTAGAGACATGAGTACAATTAAGGTTTTACAATGCCACTAATTGGGTGTCCGTAAAACTGTGCCCTTATGTATTTTAACGTCTATTGTTGTACAGGTCCGCAAAGTCCTGCAACTGTTCCGCCTGCGACAAATCAACAATGGCGTGTTCGTGCGTCTCAACAAGGCCACCGTCAACATGATGCGTATCGCGGAACCCTACATCACCTGGGGATACCCCAACCTTAAGAGCGTGCGAGAGGTAAGGTTTTTTGGATGCCTCACTACATTAAATAAAAAAACTATTACAACAAAGGGATCATCCATTAATTACATCACACCTGATGGAGGAGGGAGGGGGTCCACAACATTGTTACAGGTGGAGGGAG
This sequence comes from Thaumatotibia leucotreta, assembly GCA_025490895.1. Taxonomy (NCBI): domain Eukaryota; kingdom Metazoa; phylum Arthropoda; class Insecta; order Lepidoptera; family Tortricidae; genus Thaumatotibia; species Thaumatotibia leucotreta. The sequence goes on along the minus strand of JALPQI010020617.1, from coordinate 3,396 downwards.
GAGTCCCATGTTCGTGACCTCACAATCCTCACATACATGAACATGAAAGAGTGGATCCAAAATCCTTGGATGGAGGAAGAATAAGTTTTTATTATTATTAGTAATTTTTTCTTCGTTAATTTTATAATTTATTTTAAGCAACATTCCTAATACATAGTTTCAAAGTGATGTTGTAATTTTTGACTTAAAATATCAAGGTCAAGAAAAAATCACCAATTATCATCATAGGGGAGGCGGGGTCATCGGACAAATCTCGTGTAATTTTTGTTACTCTCTGCTGAACACCATTATAGCTAACATCTATACCTACTCTTCTTTTAGATCACTTTTTAAATTAACCAGTGGCCTATTTCACCATAATTACAATTGTGCCAATTGTAAAATATCACTGTTACTGACGTCACAGGCCTCCGCAGACTACGGCTACCGCTTACTATCGGGCGGTCCATGTGCTTGTTAGCCACCAACATAAAATTATTACTAATAACGTTATTAAATCGTTAATAAACTACTTTTTATTTTCCGAAACCCCTGACAATTGTCGCAAGGTTTAGTACAATTCTCATTCAATCTTGACATGAGATTCGGCATATGTCGGATTTTCGCTACAATTGTCGTGTTTTTTGTGACAATTGTAATTTTGCTTCGAAAAAAGTCGTTATTTACTGCTGATTATTAAAGTTCCTGCAGTAAATTTTATATTGATGGAAAACAAACGCACGGCCCTTGCGATGGTAAACGGTAACTGTAGCCTATAGACACCCCAGATTGGAGAAACAGTAAATTTACAATTGTAGCACTTGTCAATGTGGTGAAATTGGGGCCAGATGTCAAACCCGGAACAAGTGTTATTAAAAAAACGTTGGCAATTATACGTCATATTGGCTCTGGTGTTTGAAATTATCACTAAAAATCACCATGGGGGCGGGAGGGGTCCAAAATAGGCGAAAATCGTATGACGTGATTAATGGACAAGCCCTAATTATAGAATCACAAAAATCCTTAAGAATCAAATTTTCAAGATTTTCAAACACTTTTATTGGCGTAAAAGATCACAATCAGATAAATATTTTAAGCAAAATCGTTTTGTTGGTAACAGAATCCTTATGAACAAGCGGAATTACATCATAAGTTTCAGCACTTTACACCTTATACGTTGTTGTCGTCGATATAATCATAACTAAACCGCGCTTAGACTAATTGCATAATAAAATATAGTAATAAGACAATTGAATGTAAAAATGGAAATAAAAAATTGCATAATGATTTGCAGCTGATCTACAAACGCGGTTTCGCCAAGATCAACGGCCAGCGCGTCCCGATCACCAGCAACAAGATCATCGAGGACAAGCTCGGCAAGAACAACAACATCATCTGCGTTGAGGACCTCATCCACGAGATCTTCACCGTCGGAGACAAATTCAAGGTAACTTGACAAGCCAACTACTGCTTGTTTCACAATCCATTGATAAATATATCGTCGGCTGACAACCAAAACTCACTATAAAAACTGTCAAGTGACAAGTAGTGCTACTCTTCGCAACCTCTTATGTCAATATTGAATCAGAACTTAGATACGATCACTATTTCAAGTAGGTATTTGTTACTTAGTGAGTTTTGGTTGTCAACCGACGATATCTGACAGATAAAATGAGAACTATCCTTTCCTCAAGCCATATAAAAAAAAAGGACAGCTAACATTTGGGTCAAAATTCTTTTCGTTGTCTTATTTTGTGTCCCTAAAAAATGTGACACAGTTGTGATTTTTGTATGAGATGATGTTTTGTTTCTAATTTTTGATGTATAGATTAACACGTTCGACGCCGGTGACACGCATATGTGACCGAAAAAACTGTACTCCTATGCCAGTGTCACACATACATGATCAAAGTAATCTTATTCTTATGCCACTAGCATCAATCAAGTTCTCACTCTTATGCCAGTGGCATAAAAATACGAACGTTTTTGACACAGTGCTGTGTCGCCGGCATAGGAGTAGAATCTTTTCGGTCACACATGCGTGTCACTGGCATAAGATTTCTATCATAATAACTTCGATCGGCATAGTATTAGCACTTAGTGAAACAGTACCGGAGGCGGGCGTGTTAAAATCTAGCATGAAAAAGAAACACAAGTGCACGGGATTTTTTTATATACTGAGTCGAAACAGCAACTAAAAGCGTGACAGAGTGGTATGAAACATGACAACATATTTTATTTCATTATCATCAGCCTGTGTCAGTCCTATGCTGGACAACGGCCTGTCCTTATCCTATATGGACGCATTAGGAGGTAAATGCCCATAATCGCAACGCTGGGCAAGCGGGTTGACGATCGCAGTAGTACCACTGTGATTCATGATGATGCTGCCCGTCAGTCTTCGATAAATAAATGGTTGTATTTCACAATCGCCAAATAAAATCCCAACTCCTCCTGCGGGTGTCGTAAGAGTCGACTAAGGGGTTGAAGTGTCACTGACCATTCTTTGATAGAAGATTGATGATGGGCAGCAGCGTCATCATAGTGGACACGTTACTGCGATCGCCAATCTGCTTGCCCAGCGGGGCGATTACGGGCATTTACCGGCTAATGTGTTTATACGCATAGTTAACACTTTTCTTGGCAAAATAAAAAAAAATCATCTGTCGCCGTTGAGAAAGGCAAAAAAAAATGGTTGCCTGTAAAGTCGGTATACGGGCGAAAGTTTTACGTGACAACGACTTTTACTTTTTATGTCTGTCTCTCTCGCTCTTAGGCGGGCTAACCATGCCCGAGTGGAAGGGACGCGTGCCTCTCACTCGCTCTCATTGTGAGCGCATAACGTGAGCGGAGCGTAACGCAGTTTCTTGAAGTGTCACCCGGCAAACCAATTTATAAGACGTTGTCACGTCAAAATTGTGTCTTTTCAAAAAAGTACAAAAAGTGGGTCGAATAATATTTATTTTTCAAGATAATTGCCAAGAAAAGGTTAATAGGAGCGGCCTACGTCCAGCACTGGACAGACTGGCCGATGATGTGATGACTTGACTAACAGCGAAAACGCGCTCTGCACGAGCCACCTACATTTGTATGTAGCGCGGCATTTTGGAGCGCAGAGCACCCGAACGCCCCTATGGAGCCCTGCCATATGCGGAGGCTACTTTCCTAGCGTTCGAACATTCATAACCATAACACATTTTTAAGAGTTACTTTTTGTATCTGACAGTCATCACACACTGGTCCAATTTGGTTCACCAAACATTCTCGTTCAGTGTATCTTTGCTAATCTAAAGGTGGATTTACACCAAACGGGCGAATGCTCATTCTATCCCTAGTTCCCCACTCTACGAAATTCGTTAGTTACACAAAACGTAATTCGTCGAAATTCATTGATTTACCACCTTAACGGATTAATAG
>JALPQI010020616.1:0-20303 GCA_025490895.1 Thaumatotibia leucotreta | reverse complement strand
AAAATGTAACTAAACAAATATACCTACCCATAAACTGGTATATCATGTCATAATGTTCGATTCATCTGTACCCGTAACATCAGAACAACGGTCTTGGCAAACTCGCCCTGCATGCGAGATGAACTTCATTACTGTTATTATGTTATATTTACAATCTGTAAATATGTACAAATGTTAAATTCGAAAATGTTTATTGGCAATACGAGCGTAAGCACTGGAACAGTGTGTAAAGCTTACAACAAAATTTATTTTAATCATATTATTCGTGGAGCGGTTATGATTCATGCATTGTATTATTATGATTCAAGGAAAAATTAATTAACAGATCAATTTTGTAAATAAGTATACCTAGCTGTATATAAAAAGCTTATGCAGTGATTTTTTATGTACTTTGTAGGCACAAAATTTAGTCTTATCATTATTATTGTGCCTATAAAGTACATACATGTCCTGAACGATTTAAATAGTTAATGTACCCCAACTCTTCACGTGGGTGTCATAAGAGTCAACTAAGGGATATAGTTAAATATCAATACGACACGTATAGTCGTATACACTCTTATTGACTATTTACATATCTATTTACAAGTTAAGCTATTACAACAATGTGCACGGAAGATAAAACAAACCTGTCATAATTTTAAGATAAAATAAAATTATTTGTATGTTTCAGTAGAACAATGTCAATACCTTTATGTATGTAGTGTGATTTATGCAATACATGCATATCGGTAATATCCTGACCTGTCAATTAAGGTATCTAACTCTATAGCCGGCTCTACATATGACGTAACTTAGACTAGATGTGTACTTTTCTTCCCTTTATAAGGTAACTACACCCTAGCGCTCGACAAGCCTAATAGGTACTTGACCTTTGCTGTTACGTCCTTTGCTAGTAATTTAAGAATAGTACAGTGACGAGCATTCAAATGTGGACTTTATCAGTTTTATCACAAACGAAAGTGCTGCTTGTAGTGACCCTAAAATATCTATCATGAATTTCGTTTCAGGTAAAATGTATTACATTTTCGTGCAACTGTTGTATGGAACATAATGCAAATCGTGAAATCACAACAACCGTATGCATCCGGGTCCCCGGTCATATTGTAAGATTGGAAAATGTAGCAGAATCAAAATTCTCCATGTTTATTTCCGTGACCCAACCCATTTGTATGTAAAATCGAGATTGTTCGAAAGGAACAACTGAATCGTGCCAGCGAATGTGTATAGAACACTTGCATGGTTGATTTACTGAAATAACTTTACATTGTAGGTAGGTATCTTCCACGAAGTTGTTATCAACACGATCTACATTTTAAAATACTTCTTTAGTTTATATAAATATATCGAAAAATTAAAAATTCACCAATTTCTTTTGTGTTTCATTATAAGCTATTTTATTTATCATTAGGGCATATAATGTAGTCATGAGGTACCTACATCATTTAAGATTTTTAGAAAACATTCCTACTCGTAAATTATCAGAGAAAATTATACTATATGTTTCAATTTAGATTTGTGGTAGGTATTTTTCCAATTTGACGCCATCGCCATAATGACAACATTTGTTTGCCAGACTATAAAATGGTACGTAACATGCATTTGAATATGACTGTAAGATGTTGAAATTGAAAACGATGTTTGTAAGTATACGGAATATGCAGATGAATATCATAAATGTACGTGAGTCACATCCAGAAGGTAGCCATACCATGAGTTGGCAAGTAATGATTGCGTTAACGTTTACTCGATACCTAAACAAACCCATCATGTTTGCTCCAATACATCAGTGCGAGCATGATTAGACTGCTTTACGTATTGAGTAAAGGCTATCGTATTTAACCATTACTTGCCTTGGCTGCACATTCAACAACCCCTGTGACCATATGTAACATGGATGTAACGCCAGGTCAAAAATGCCCCTAAAAACAATTGTTAAATTGTGCCGAAGGCACATAGAGAATTTTTTTATACCGCGCATAGTCAAAGTCAAACTATTCTTTATTCAAGTAAGCTTATTAATAAGCATTTTCGAATCGTCTGACATTATCAAGAGAGAGAAAAAAAAATCTACTACCATTTCGGCGCAACATTAATGTTTATAGTTAGTTACTATAGCCAATCAAAACTTTGATGGACCAATCACAACTATTTTTAAATGGCGGTTTAAGTTTTTATACGTTAATATTGAAATTCATGACCGTGATGCATTAAAGAGGGGGTGACACTTGTCAACTAAAAATCAGGAGCGTTTTTGAAAGGCAATTTAGTATAGCGTGCGGCTTCCATGTTTCATTTGTTCGTAGGACAACCCCTTATAATAATCCAGTACATATTATACTACAAATATCGATTATTTCAATTCTTTATCACTGTTGCTGGAATCAAAAGTTAATCAGCAGTAGGTGTGTGCTCACGTTTTTGATTTTTGATGTTTTTAAAGACTCGTGTTTGGTGGGTACTTCAATACGGCTTTGAAATGGTCCAAATGAATGGATCAACAATATTTTTTTCTTGTTATTTTGTCACGCCACCAAGGAGACAAAAGTTGCATAGTTTGCTAGAAGAAATTATCCAATACGCTCTATTCACATGCTTGGTCACCCAACCTTCTTACTATAGAAAGCCCACGAAAATGACAACAAAAATAGAGTTTTTTTTTTAAATTTTAATGCTAAGTAATAGCTGTGATTTTAAGAGAGACCCAGGAACAGGAAATATATCATCGAATGACAAGAAAGAGGTGATTGCCCATTGACCCAAATATAGATCTCGATTTTAAATATCGGAAATGTTGGAGAATAAGTTGGTAAGCATCCACCGTAGACTGCATCATCATCATCACATACCAGCAGGTATGATCGTGGTCGAACGTCTACCTACTCTGAATAAAAAATAATAATAAGAAGGAATTATCCATCTCTGATCCATCCATCTTCCATCATCAGAGCCCGTTAGTCTTTTCTATTACTTCTCAATAGTTTTTATGCGCCTGCTGGGACCCGTTTACGGATATCGATTGATGTGTCCGTCACCATTCACGGAAATTTGCTGTGTTGTAGGTACACCTGCTGCAACCCATTTGCAGCAGGTGTACAACACAGCAAATTTCTCCCAAGGACCTCTACGTGTTGGATCTATATCCCCGCGCAAGCCTATAAAAAAACCGGGATTTGAAAGCCCGTGATTGTCAAAGCAATAAGAAGGAATTATAAAATTATTATACGTCTACTTCGCCGAAGACACGTTGTATCACATAATCTTGAGGCCATGTGACTCTGGTAAAACAGACAGGTCGAGCGTGCATTTGTAAAGCATGGATTGGGGATGTCCCCAATCCGTATGTACTGATTGCCGTTGTTTGTCAGCTGTACTAACGAACTGATTGACGAGACGACACAATATTTCCTTACTACCTACGTTGTTGTCCCGTATCTTAGCACGTCTGAAATAATCATCAAATTTACCATGATGTGATAGGATTTGGGTAGGTTACTTATTAATTTTTATAACCTCATGGAAATTTACACACCACGTAAATTAAAAGAAATGTTTTAGTGAAGTACATTTCAAGCGACTTTGGTTGATTGACTTTCACTTGCGCGTTTGTGTCCGATAGATAATTTATAAAAAAAATCACGGTATAAGAAAACAAAAATCAATATAAAATATAGGTAAAGAAACATATTCCTATTTTGATGTTAGACAGTGGATATTATTTCTCATGGAATATTATTTTGGAAGCTCAAATTAGCGCGAAAAAACTCAACGGCGAATGAAATAATACCTTATCACAGTATAACATATTGTTACAATTATAAATTACGATTTAACGCTTTCCCCAAAACAGTTTCACCTGGATTACTCCTCCCGGAACCTCAGGGCTGCAATTGGCTCGGAGCCAAACTCCGTATTTACCCACACGTATCACGCATATTGATTCGTAGCGCCCGTTTAATTAATTACCACGGAAAAGACTGTTTCAACGTAGAATGACGTATGAGACAAGAATTAATCACAAATTTGAGTCTTTTTAAGTGCAAATCAGACAGAATACGTACGCTGCTATGGGCTCATTTGCGTAAACGACTCGTAAAATATTTACATTCAGCTGTATTTATAGGGCTGGTCGTTGGTACATCCACTCAGATGTTGTCAGTTGTTTGTAGACAGCCGTGGCATGCATTGTATGTCAGGATTTTTTACGCCGAAAACAATAAAAATTAAATAAAAGTGGACATAGTTTACAACGCAGAACTTATCCCAAGGTGTTGCGGATCTTTAATTTCTTAATATAGAACCCAGGAGTTTAGTTAATAGTTTGGACGACAAGGAGAGATATTACATAGCTGCACTATCAGTACAAAATAATAATCAGTCAGGACATAATCAAACTTCAACCACAAAACCACAGCCGCAATTCTAGTCAATGTTTCATCCGTTGGTTAAGCGCTTAAATATGATACACTAAATTAATTTATTGAGGGACCCATACTACCTATCGGACTATCGGTCCTCGAGCCTCTTTTGCCATGTATTAAATAATCTTCCGGACTCTCTATTGTTAAAAGAAAAGTGCATAAGCAATTTTACACAGGCTCTGTGCACCCATTAGTGTTAACGGTTATTCATGTTATAATAACTAATGAAAAAAATATTGCACATAATATTTTTAAACGATGATGTTTGTAACCCCGAAATTGAAACGAGGCCTGTAAAAATACGCATAAATTTCAATAAAGTAACCTGATTTCCTTTCTATCTTCCCCCTGCAACGTAATGTACTACATTCCTAAACAAAAGAAATGCCGCAGCAAAAATGTAATAATAATATCAATCGCTCACTCAAAAACAATCCAATTATACGTCAAGGGTGAAACCAAGCAGCTCTTCAGCTGACAAAATAAAGCGAAAAATGAAGACGGATTACTTGCGGGCAAAAAAAGCTAGAAAAAGAAAGGAAGGAAGTATTAGGCTTCTACCTTTAATCTTATACTTTTAAGCGAGAGATTCTTGGGTAAAAATCTATAAATAGTATAATCTGTATGTTTATATATTTATTTATTTTGGGATTTTAGAAACGGCTCTGACGAATTGGATTGCATCAGTTATAAATAGACCCCGGTATCGGAGGTGCAAAATGGTAGCTGTCAAGTTCTTACTTAGAGATAGGTAAACAAACACCTTGTGATGTCGACATCGATACTCGATTTTTCTGTACAAATATTTTATTTATGTACAAGTACCGTTTATTTGTATACAGTTTAACTTGTATTTGGGATTTATGATAATCATTGACATTAATTATTACTATGAGATTATCGACAGACGTCAGCACGCCGAAAAATAAACTTCGCAAAAGGATGAAAAAACAATGAATGTTACATTAGTCAAATAATACCAATATTTTGTATACGAGTTGCAAGACAGTACATGAAAACCTTTTAGATAAACCTTTTCAATAGATATTAATACTAGGCAGTTATACAAATAATAAATTATTTAAGTACGTCAATAGATAGTCAAAGTCATCTGACAACAATTTCTTCGATTATTTAGCTGTGTTTACAAAATTCGTATAAAATATTTTAAACAATAGAAAGTGGAGTAACTTCTTGCTGGACACCCCGAACTTAAAAAAAACAAATAAAAAACATTTACTGTACAATTCGCAGTATACATATACATAAATATACCTACACATAATTTTAGATGTTGGAATATTAAAAAGCAAATGGAGTTGAAATGCCATCAAGAGAAAATGGACAACATATACGTATATGTTCTACTAATATTGATTATTAAATAAAGGATATTCCAATACTTGTAATCATATTTTGTATATCTTGCAACTAAATTTTACATGAAAACCTCTAAACAAATGAAGACCAGTTAAACTGTAATCGTGATCTGTTAGATTTTTTCGTCAGTTGTAACATATCTTGGACCAAATTGGAAAAACTCGAACTTCAGAAAGTTCATGGACAGTAAAATTGTCTTAATAAAAAGTATGGCGATGTTACATAATGAAAACTTCTTAGCAACGATGAAACATTTTTTTTATAAAAAATTAAAATGTTTATTTTATTGATTTTGTAACTATATAGTTCTACTTTATAAAATAAATTGACAAATATGGTAAAGAAAAATGATCGATATGTAACTGTAATTATCGATATCACAAATATGTTTACCTCATCCCTAAGAAATTGACAGCTACCATTTTGCACCTCCGATACCGGGGTATAGTTATAAATTGTTTTAGGGAGCGAGCTATCGATTTAGCATTGTTTCTCGGCGGCTTAGTATAAGTAATCTTACGTAAGTATCACAAAGACTGAGAACTACATACACGTACTCGTAATATGGATGTGGCGGTCAAAACAATCGAGTCTAAAGGCTGTGACTATCGTCTGTACTTTTAAGTACCCATTTAAATAACTGTTAACAAAATCTACCCTCAAATGGACTTATGAATGAATTCATTCATGAACTGTCCATGCAATTTTGAACCCGACTGTACATGAGTTCTGCAATGTACCTATTTGTATGTATTTTTTGTTTCTTGTATGGCTATTTGTTGCAGAACTTATCTAGTGACCTATGTACCTTAGAAACATACACTAGGTAATAAATAAAGTAGGTTAAAGTCAGCTCGGTTAGTGACAGTTTCAGGTGATTTTGTATTTGGTTGGTCAACCAATAAATTGTATAACTGCCCGAAAATATACAGATTGTTTGTTTATGTTATTTAATTACTTAAAAGTACAGACCATAGAATGGGCAGGCTCTGAGAACCCGTAACGAGGTCGACCCGGCTTCTACAAGGAGCATTACACTACACTTTACAGTACACTAACAAGTACCTAGGTATACGTGTATATCGGCTTGTTTATTTGTAGGTTTAGTGTCCCGTCACTCTGTATAGCTCACTCGAAACAAATGGATTCATACAAACGTCTTCTAGCGGATAATCTATTTAGGGAGAAAAACACGTCTAGACCCGTCCCAAGGCGCCCGGCGTGGCGTGGCGTGGCGTGGCGTGGCGTAGCGTGGCGCAATTTCACGCCACGCCACGGGTTGGAAGGAAACTTTTCCGTCTTGACACTACTCACCTGTCAACACTGTAGTTGCTTAGATGAGTTTTTGCGCGTGCTTGTTTTGGTTATGTTTTTATTTATTTGCGTAGTCTACCTGATTTCATTTGTGTACAGCGACGGTAGAAGGTAAAGATGCGTGCAAAGTGCCAAATACATGTAAACACAACCCCATGGCTGCATCTGTAAGATCCCTTTTGCATCTATCTTTTACCCTGTAGGTACATAAGGTGCGATTACTTATGTATTGTGATGTGGGAATTTCATATACAATTCCACGTTCGGATTCGCCCGTTTGGAGATTATTTCTTCGTAAAAGTGTTTTCTACATCAAGGGCTTCTAAATTCTAAGCAACTAACGGAAATAATGAAACAGTAAACATCCGTAGTCAGTTTCAATAATTGCCATTCGTACCAACCACCTGGGACTCGAGAGACAGTAATTGAATAAAATCCGAAGGAAATAAATCCGTCAAATAATTCTAGATCTAAGTAATTTTTCTATCACAGATTGTTCTAAAGGTAATTGTTTGCCAGAGCATGAAACATTTTATGGGTAACCATTAGCTTGACGACTCTACTCAAGGATAGATTTTTGATAGTGTATTTTCAAAATCCCATCTAGTCGGCGGCAACTCGGCAAGTCATCGCCTGCCTCGATAGCAAAGAAAATCATTGTTATGGCAGGTGTCCGGACCTCTTTTCTATAGTTCCATCTCTGATCTATCCATCCTCTATCACCATAGCTCATTATTCTTTTCCATCACTTTTCAATAGTCTCTAATACGCCTGCTGGGACCGGTTTACGGATATCTATTGATGTACCCGTGAATGGGTTGCAGCAGGTGTACACAAAAGGTGCACAGCAAATTTATCCAAAGGGGCTCTACGTGTTGGATCAATATCCCCGCGCAAGCCTATAAAAAACCGGGATTTGTAAGCCTGTGATTCTCAAGGAGATACAAATAATAATTATAAAAAAAGTGAGCTTTGGTTGTCAACCGACGAAATATCTTATTGAAAACTGTTCAATAGTAAGTTCGCTTTGGGACAAAAGTGGCAGTGAGGGTAGATCTTACCTCGCTTCGTCCCCGCATCCACTGTCTGCGACCAGTTACCCCTCCTAGCAGGGCGCAGGCCCACAAAACACGTCGGGCTTTGACCGAGGGTGCTCCGGACGCAGATCCTCTTAATGATAATAAGATGTATTATTATACTATTTCGGAAAAAAATATCCCGCCTGCTTTCTTACCAGTTCTTCTCGGTTTACTTGTATAGGGTTAGAACCAGAACGATTTTTTTTAATGAATTAATTATGTTAAGTGTGTCATCAAATTCGATCCATTCAAAATTGCTCGTGACTGTGCCTACTTCTTAATAAAGAATCGGTTGATTTAGGTTTTTGGTTCGAAACACATTAACACAATCATCTACGTACATTACATAAGTAACCCGATTTTGTTTTAATAAAAGTAAGGCAGGTTGAAAAAACTAGATTTTTTCAGTTCTGCAACGAACTGAAGAATCTGGTTGAACAAAATTTGATAATTCGTGATGTTTTTTGATTGATTCGAATTATGTGTGAATATTAGTACCTAGATACTAAATACATCGGTATTAAGTACACATAATGCATCCCTTTTGGCAAGATAATTTAAATATATCGGCTTCACAAGCATTTAGGTCGCGCCGTACGGCGTTTGTCGAAGTTTAACCTCCCACGGGCGTTAACGCCATCTTATATAATAATCCTTGCCTAAATGGAAACTTTATACTCGAGTTCTCCACAGAGGCATAACAGATAACATTATTACAGTACAGTAAATACAGCTGGTGCTCTCGAACGGAATGGGTTTTATTTATCTTTATTTAGTGTTTATCCATTTCGTAATTTAGTGTTGTTTAAGAATCGGGAAGAGATCTGCTGAAGTAGGTATGTACGTATTTCATTCATTCATTTATTCAAACTTGCATGCACAAAAGAAAAACTTAAAGTACAATAAGCGGACTTCACGCCATGAGGCATTCTCTACCAGTCAACATTGGGGCAAAGCAGAGATAGTTGTAGGCGTAGGTATGCTACTACTCGTATACTGTGCATACTCGTAGCTGCATAGCGGGTAGGTACGTACTAAAACAGCCCGACTGAAAGTATGTAGGCCTTTACATAGTTTACATCTCTAGTAGTATAGTTACATAATAATATTGTGATTATTTTTGTTTATTATTATTATCCTTAATTTATCTCTCTTTTTAAAATAAGATTTTTTATAAAAATGTCTATAAAAGTCAATTTGTTTTTCATGTAATAAATTCTTTAATGCATGTTATTTTAATAAGATGTATGTTTTGATTATACTGTTTTGAAAAAAACAAGTCTACCTGAGTTTCTTACTGGTTCTTCTCAGGACAGTGGTGTAGGGTTAGAACCAGTAGTAGATTTTTTTTCTCTCTTGACATTGTCAGACGATTTGAAAATGCTTATTAATAACCTTACTTGAATAAAGAATAGTTAGATACTAGAAATAAGCTAGTAGACTAGATGGTCATACTAGCTTATTTCTAGTATCTGGTATAGATGTAATGAAAGATAAGATAGTGTAGTTACTTACTTAGATAGACTCCAGCCTGCCAATTTCCAAGCATTGACGATTTTAAATAATTATTCGATAGCGAGATGAAATAGGTACTTACTGTTTTCTTTCATTCTTGTAAACAGAGCAATATCTGTAACTAATGAATAACTTTATATAAGTAGAATAATAAAAAAAAAATTATAACCACTAACTACTGGTTTGCATCTTATGTTATCTCCTAATAACCGTGGTATGAAATATATTATTTGGTGACATTTTTTATTTCGACCGTTCAAGTTCATAGTGTATAATATACTATAGTACAGTCGGTATATATGCCTTTAATAGTCAGAAAAATCACACACTGAAAAAAATGTATTGGTGAAGGTTTAGCCACCCTTAACCCTTAATCGATTCGAAGATCGCGTCGTTTTTATTGCGATGCGGTATTGATCTGCCAATGTGCTGATAGGTATATTGCGATCTTTATTTTTATTATAAGAATAAACCATCCTGTACACATGAGACCTAGTAACTATGTAGATAGGACAGAAATGAGCTAAATAATAAACCGCGGCCATAAAAATTCCCGTCTACCGTGTTCCCTCACGGCTGCGTAGCTTCAAGGATTACTGTAATTACAATTTGTTGTAAATTTTCTGCTCCAAATAAACAACGTGTTGTCGCAAACATACTAGAATTATTCACGAATTGCTAAAAGCTTTTGTTAGTTGATGCTTCGCGCGTTTATGTGCCCTCATTTACTTGAATTGGAATATTTTCATATTTTATTTGAGAACTTCTCGTGTTGAGAGCTCTGTCATAAACGTTTTAGAATGTTATAGCCTGACAAGAGACTCATGTCAGTAGAAAAAGGTATTACGTATTTAAAAAATTGTAAAAGAGAAGGATTGGGTGCCCATAGAACATTTAAATTTCGCATCGTTTTTAGAGTTATGTATCAAAGGGCTCAGCTGCGTATAGTATTTCCATTTTTTGTCATCGGAGATGTAATCTACTCGTATTTTACAATGTACAGTCGAAAACGTCGAAATCATAAATATAATGTACATTGTGCAATCTATTCAAATGAAAAGGAAAAAATGTAGGTATACATTAACTATTAATTAACTAATCATGAACTCAACAGTAACTATACCTACCAGTTTCGCATTTCATCATGAAACCTGAATTATTTCTCTACAACTTTCACAAAAGCACTTATTTATCTATATTAAGTATTCTGTAAAACCTTTACACTACTGCAACGAAACGATTGTTCTCCCACTGCAGTAACTGGCGGTGCTAAATAAATAACAAGCACAAAAGAACCGCTCAAAGCGGGTTCTTAGCCTGCCATTACGAATTCGCTGCGTCCAGCGAGCGACATTAAAAGCATACCTTTCCATATCGTGTAAACCTCTTGCAAATTTATTCAGGACACTCATTCGCAACTCGTCAAAATAATATCTCTGTGGAATACGGCACTAATTGGAATCACTATCTTATTCCATGGAACTAAGGTCTCCTTTCCTATTATCCGTGAAACATTCAATTTAAGTATTATTCACTTAATTTGCATTGCAGTGTAGTAGGGTACTGGACTGACTGGTGAGTCCTCTGGTTTTGGTATAATCAAGTATTTTGCATCAAGCCTCCCGCTTGCATTTATATGGCTATGTACTCGTAAACTGTTTTCTCGGCTTAGTGCCATTATTTGTAAAGCCATAGCAAGACTCAGCTGCGAATACATTAATTAGTTAAACAGTTTTTGCGCCGTGGTAAAAGTTAGCGAATAAATTAATTGGTACTTTTTAAGTCGCTTTTTCTAGATTCATAAAGAAATATAAGGCCACCTAGGGCAACTAGAGCTACGAGGGAGGATTTATTCAACAACTATTCAGTTAGATTGCTTTTGCAAGAGTTATTATGGCAATGCGAATAGCTTGCTTTGTGCCATAGGGCACAGCTCAGCTAATGTCATTTCGCTCAAATTGCAAGCCCAATCCCCAAACGGGGAAGTACCCCACTTTACAGAAAACCAAATAACATTGAACTGTACTCATAGTCGTAGTGTCATGTTCCTGTTGGTGACTATTAAAGTAGCCAGCGCTAAAAAGGGGTTGCACAGTATCGACGACAGGAAATCCATATAACCTATTAGCCAAGGTTGATGTTACCTTTTTTCGTAGACAAACTTAGCCCTCGACTTACACGACCTCGAGTTGACTAACTGAATCAGGGATAATGATTAAGTCGTACGTTTTTTACACTAAAATTGGCTATACCTCATGTTAGCGGCCTTAAGGTTCGCACCAGTGCCCAAAAAACGGTGACCATATCTGTACCGTTTTTGCCGCATGCCCCCCAAACCGTTTTTGAGCATTTACGTATAAGGCTTGATGTTCTAGTTTTTTAAAAAGACACTAGACTCATGTGATCCCTCTAAATTGCTGACGGGCAAACACTACGACGACTACGATGCCAATAAACTATCAGGTGACCCGGGAGCTTGCGTAGCACCTATACCATAAACAATTCGCGTGAATAACAACAAATATTTGTTGTTAAATCTCATAGAATTTAATCGGATTCTACTGTAAAAGCAAAATCTGCGGTCGAGACTGCGTTCCAATGTGAATTTATTTATTGAACGATACCAATATTATTTAACACTAATTGCAAATCCTGCCAAAGATCATTAGTGAACAACGCCAAACGCATTTCCACGTCAAATTTCGGGCGCACCTCGTACAAATTGTATGTAAACGCCAGGAAGGCTGTCACCGTCAGGGATCGTAATAATATTCGGTTTACCAATTTGCGAAATTATGTAAAACAAGGTATCCGTCGAATAACGTAGCGAAGGTCGGACGTTTCCGGTCACCGCATCGGGCACGGACAAAGGGACTTCACCTCTATTAAGTTACTACCTTAATCTTCTTACTCTGCTATAAACCGTACAGCGACAAGGTTACAAGAGCCCTAGCGTAGCATAGACTTTACCCCGTTTACAATTGAACCCTGGAAATTTTCTTTTTGAACTGGAGGCCGATGTCCGAGGGATTAGGATCGAGCTCGCAGTTATTGATTATTTAATGGGGGATAAGAATATCACTAAGAACAAAAGCGTGGATCAACTGTCCAATCCATATTAAACCTCATCTGGAAATGAGGTAGATGGTATCCCATGGATATTTTTCTTTTTGCATTTTCAGCCATAACCATATTATAGTTAAAGTAATGTTTTGAGTAAAATATTGCGGCCTGACAATTTTTTATGTGGAATTGCTCGAAAGCTAATACACGTTTAATGCCTAGCTTATTTCTGTTACTTCAATTACTTATTGGGCGAATCAACTTTTTTCTGTCTGTTATTACCCATTTAAAGACCGAAAAAATTGGATACGAGTATCATCGATTTCTAAATTACTGTTATCTAAAGTCTAATAGGGTGAATCAACTCATTTCTGTCTGTTATTACCATGGTTACGGTCGCCTGAGTCACGCTGGTTCTATGTAAAATTATGCTACTTAATTTATGCAAACATGCATAAAGTCCATGTTTGTAGATGGTCCATCAAAGAAAGGGTTTATTAACAACAGAAAAATGCATGTTTACATAATTTGAGTATCATAATTATGTATAAAACCAGTGTGACTCAGGCGACCGTAACCATGGTAATAACAGACAGAAATGAGTTGATTCACCCTATTAGACTTTAGATAACAGTAATTTAGAAATCGATGATACTCGTATCCAATTTTTTCGGTCTTTAAATGGGTACCTATTGGATGATTTTGTCTTAATTTATATTATTTGTCTTGTTTGTTAATTTTTGATAGAAAGAGATTAGAAGTCTTCATTAAATATTTCGGCGTACAGATTATACTAACACACTGAACTCACAGATCACTCCTGAAAAAAATTGGTAGGTATTTTGTTTGTTACATCAAAGCCAATCTATTTTGTAATATAGGTCTATCCCACAAAACTACAAGTGTCCAATTCCACAACATTGACATCTTTTTGTTTGGGAATTCATAAAATTTTGAAGTATAGTAGTAGTAGTAGTAATTGTTAAGTTTTTTTGATAGACCATTGAATTTGGTTGGTTGATTTCGTTACCCGATTTAGATATTTTTTTGCGTATTACATTATCATTATTACTTGTAACATGTGAGCCCAATTTTTTAATTCCGTAATGCCTGTAAATAAAAGCCGAGCTCTTAATTTGGCCAATGAAGCGAAACTGCCTGAATATTTCACGTGTTGTGTTTATCCATCATAAAATTACCGTCGAGTTTGCTGTTGGCGCGAATGTTCATAAAGTCATTGTTTCCAGTACAATCAAGAGGGCAAAAATAGGGTTGCTACATTCTCGGACACTAATTTCAAATATTATAGTCCAAGTTTTTATTGAATTTTCAAAAAACCTGAAACATATCTTTACTCACGTAATTTATGTCGATAATTGTTCAACATGTTTCGATCTATTTAGAGGATCCTCATCATGGAGTACTCGTAACCATAGCCCGGCTTGTACTGCGGGCTTGTGCTCTGCTAGAGCGGGTGCTGGCCACGGGCAGCGCTGGCGGGGGCGGCGAAGGAGGAGAACTATCCTCATTGTCATGTTTGTCGAAAAACGGGTTGCACACAACACTCGTCTCGTCGATATGTTCCGGAACATATCGACGAGACTATCTGACGCAGTACACGTCGGGTTTTGGTCGCGAGTACTCCATGATGAGGATCCTCTAAAAGGATCGAAACATGTCGAACAATTATCGACTTAAATTACGTGAGTAACCCCTTGGATACATATTTAAATATGTTTGAGTCTCACGTTAGTTATAATATAATTGTAAAAATAACTTCAGGTACTTACTCATTTAATTTAAAGAATACGTTTCGGATAATATAGTCCAACTAATCTTGTTTCGCCGTACAAGTTTTGACCTCCATTTCAACCTATAAGGTAGTGAATTTTGAAAAATCCTTCTTTCGTGGGGAGTGTGGAGCATAAAAAGAACCTACGTAGCAAATTTGGAGTTTCCAGAACCATCGGTTTAGACTGTGCGTTGATATGTCAGTCAGTTTCTTCTTTTACATATATGTACGAATACCTACATTTGTTACCACCCCAAATTTTCCCGTGGGTGTCGTAAGAGTCAATTAAGGGTTTGAAATGTCAATGAATATTAGATTGATGATAATGATGATAGGCAGCAGCATCATCTTAGTGGACAATTTACTGCGATCGACAACCCGCTTACCCAGCGTGGCGATTATGGGCATTTACCTTCTAATGCTTCGATACACATAGATTATAGGAAAGCCCTATGTCGCAGTGGGACAGAGAGAGAGAGAGGCTAATGACGTAATAAAACTGAAATAATAATAATTGCTTACGCTTTGGTGAATTTCGATTTTTGGTCGACGCACGTCGCGCACGAATTGGTAACCCTGATGGACCCAAATAGCAAATAATTATCATAATTATCGTGTTAACGAATTTACGAATATGTTCAGAATGAAGGTGAGTTTTAACCTTTATTTTTCTATGACACGCGATTAAACGAAAATTATTATAAGCCTTTAAAATTGTACTTAGAAATTTTAGAAGTAGTTTTATTATAATAGGTTACATAAATCACATGTCATTACGTAGAGGGCCGATTTCTCGAGTCATTGTGATTTGTCAACTAAAATTCAGGACCGTTTTTGAAAGCAAATTTAGTATGGCGTGCGGATTCCATGTTTTATTGTTCGTATTAGTAATAAAAACCGACCAAGAGCATGTCGAGTCATGCTCAGTGTAGGGTTCCGTAGTTGTTTAAAAACGGCGGTGTCGATTAGGTATGTTCGAAATAATTTTCTATTAAAGTATGCTATAAGCCTATATAGTATTCTATTTCTATAAAGTATTCATGATTTTTCTTATTTCTACACCCACGTAGTTAGAGAGAGGCGACATAATTTTTTTTTATTCCGGAGCGTTTAGGTATATCCGAAAATATTGATTTCAGAAAAAAACACTGTAGGACTATATCAAAATAAAAAAATATCCTCACGTTACTAACAGGGATGTACCCGAAAAAAAAAAAAAAAAAAACGTTTGTTTCTATATTTTATTCCACCACTTTGTCGGCATGTTTAATATGTACGTATACCTGTACCAAATTGTAGTTTTCAAGTACTGGCACTGAGCTAAGACGGATAGACGGACAGACGGACATGGCGAGACTATAAGTGTTCTTTGTTTACTACGGAACCCTAAAAAGTTAAGGGCTATTCCTTTAGCAAGCGAACATAGCATCATATTTTCAGATACCTGCATACTTGACTGTATTATATAGGTACTATTATAATTCATACTTAGATATTGTGGGTACGAGTATACAAGTTTTCGCTCGTAAAATATGCACGTTTCATTGACAACAGTTTCGTGTGATAGACTAAAAGGTGAATTCCACGTTTTTTATGATTGCTGGTCACATTACGAGTATAGATCTAATTAAAATATGTCTGCCTGAGCATACGTAACAAATACATATTATGTATATGAATGATAAAAACTGAACTGGTTTTCATTAGGTGACATACAGAATAGATACAGACAACATCAGCCTATCTCAGTCCACTGTTTGACATAGGCCTCCTCCTTTACCTATGCTTTTGGACGTATTAGAAGGTAAATTACTTCAGAACTTTTGACTGAGTGAACCGATATTGATGATTCTGTTTTCATTTGAAAGCTGATGCTTACCAATTAGTTTCATTTTAATTTTGTCCAGCTCTAACAATAACATCCATAGGAAAACCATATATTTTAGTCGTAAAATTGCTTTAAGCATGTGCACAACAAATGGACGAATAACTGAATATCACGCTTTTTTTAACGACTTGAAAACAAACGAGATGGTCCTATTGACACCAAGTCGGGGCGTGATGATGGGATCTTCGAGAAATCGGTTGAAGTCAGTTTTTTTTTTAATTTGTAATTCGGTGATTATTCTAATAACGGTCTTAAAAGGTGCACTTGACGGTGGGAGATAACTAACTAATTTGGATCAGGGATCAGGGACCCAAAGAGGGTCTTGGCCTCCGAAACGAGAGTACGCCATCTGTCTCGATCCTGCGCAACTTCTTGCCAGTTCTTGACTTGAAGATGTCGCAGATCTGCCTTCACTGTGTCCTCCCAGCGGTACCTGGGTCATCCGACCGGGCGGCGGCCAAACGGTCGGCCCACGTATGCTCTCTTGGCAGCACGATCCTCTCCCATTCTAAGCAGCAGTGTTATTCACTAAGGAAACCGCCTTGCTATCAGCGCTGTATCAGCGCTGCGGCAGCGTTAAGCCTAAAAATGGTATTCACTAATGCACTTCAAACGACACTAGCGCTCGGCGACGAATGCGGCGTGAGCTGGAACTACACTGCGTCGAGAGTTACCGCCTACAGTTCGACGACGAGCTTCTACGTTAGTGAATACTGTTTTCCGCAGCGCTGCGCTCGACGTCGAAGTGAAGGCTGTCTCGTCGTCGAGCTCGTTGATGAACGCAGCCTCGAATGTGTGAATAAGAGAATAACATAGCTGGTGACCGAACCAGCGAAGTCTGTGTGACTTTATTACACCGATGATGTTGGGTTCGGTGGGAGATAGAGTTACATAATAATATTAATAATATCTGTATACAATATCACGAACTGATTAAAGTAATGTGGAACCTGCGCGAATATCTAGTGTTGGCGTTAAAAAGGGTGTGTCTGACTTGACAACACCCACTTTTTACGTTGTCAATGACATTTATGACTCGCCGAAGTCTTTCAACCGCAGACATAACATAAAAAGAGTGTGGTATAAGTGCTGTACCTTAGTTAAATTTGATCTATTAATCATATAGGTGCGTTGTGTATAATGTAAACCCAACAGCGAGATACTTACTTTGTACAAGTCATATTTATAAAAATATTATATAATATTAATAATACAGGGTGTTTTTTATATCATTAGCCATATTGCAATATGTGTTGGGTAAAGGCGTAAAAAAATATTTGGTAAAACAAAAATAATCCATTTTTCATTATCCTTTTTGTTATAGATTTTTTTTAAATCCCATTATCTAACGAATGTTTGGTCACTATGATCACTTGCTTACTTTGCGTACTGCCCCACGATCACGACGATTTAAGTGGGTATTTGTATTTTACTCATTTTTTTTTTAATTAATGATATTTGCTTTTTATTTTTATGTTATTTAGATTGTAAGCACATATTGTATACCGCAAGACGGTTGATTATGACACACACAATATTATTTTGTAACAACTTTAATGACATGCATAATCTTACAATAAATATTTTGAATTTGAATTTGAATTTGATCTCATAACTGCCAAATCAGATTGGAAACGGTGTTTGAGTTTGCAACTTTAATTAACCCGCATAAGGTAACTAATTCAATGCGTTATAACGTACGTAACAAGTTTCCTACGCGTGGTGGGGAATGGAGCTGGAGCTTAACTTGCAGGTAAATCCCACGAGACAGCATTATTAGTCTATCGCATACAGTACTAATAATGAGGGTATTTTGAGTTGCGCGCCGATCTGAGGGTAATTTGACTCGAGCGCGTTCACGCAAGCGCACTCCTTCTTTGTTTACAGAGTGCTGTACAAATGGCACATGCCATCTTGCGATCAGCCGAGCCAGCATAATTTGACCTCAAGAACGGAGTAACTTAAATGTTCCGTCATACAAACGCGTACTGGTTTACCTCAGATATCGATTCTAATGCACTCTCTAAGCAAATTGAATTGTTGATGACGACGAGCAGGTACAGGTAGGTATGCGCTTGGGCAGTTTTAATCAAATAACAATCGTGTGTGCATGTAGTTAGGACATTTTATTCATTGTTTAGTGCCGATGGTGGGGTGGTGAGTGACGTCGGCTGATCGGTGCTTGTAATGAACTCCTGATTGGCTAAGACTTGACTACTCAAACCTGCTACCCTTTTGTCTGCCATCGAATCGCACGGATTGAAACAAACTTGCCTAGTGACCACAAATTATGTTTTTGCCGGATAAAAAACGGGAAAAAAAACTAAAAAAAAGTGTCACTTTTTTTCAAAAATGTACTGGTGATTGCGAATGACATATCCAAATTTGGCTAACGACATAACAAACACCCTGCATAATATTATAATAAAGATGACTTGTACAAGTAAAATAATATTTTTTGGGTTTTATAATTTACTACTTATACTGAAATTAGGATCTACAACTAACTATAGCAAAAAAAAATTGAGTCTTTGGAGCATCTATAGTAACCCCATCTTTATTTTTATTATTGTTTTTTGTACATCTTTTATTTTTACTATTATTTTTGTACAGTCAATATTTATACAATTATAGATTTCATACTCCAAAAATGAATAAAAAAGTAAATACATATTTGCCCTTGATTGTACCTATAACATGGCCGTCTTGTAAAAGTCTTGTAAATGTCTAGTATTAAAATGTGAAGTAAGCCGAGATGCCATTCTGCAATCGTATACGATACCTAAGCGATAAGTCACCTGGGTGCTTAGACAAGTTGCCAATCGCTAACGCTTAATCGTCAATCGTAAACGAAGGGCAGCTAACTGTCTTTGTCGCACTAATATGCAAGAGTGACAGGGAGGGAAAACTACGATACATTTTCAAGTGCTAACGATTGGCAACTTGGCTAAGCCTCCTGACCATAATAATGTTGGATATGGTTACGTGACTTTTCTTTTGAATCTGTCATTCTCATACATTCATGACTTATCATCTTGGCTAGGCCTGCAGAGTACCCAGAGCGGGTACTTTTAGCTACAGCTGCCAAAGCTATCTTTTTAAAATACTAGTTTTATACAAACATTCCACTCTTCGTTTTCCAGTCAAAGTGCCGCGGAACGACGCGTTCGTGCCATTGCGCTTTTAGCGATATGCTATCTGTGCGATCTTCACCTGTAACTGCCTGAGGGCGGAAATAATAGCTTTACACCCGCAACGCTGCATGTAAAAAATGTACTAACGGGCTATTAAATACTAGGCACAGTTGATGTCAAAGATCGGTGCAGATACCGAACATATATTTGCAAGGCATTAAAGTCCTGAAAACATGGTTTTGACTATTAACTGCTTTAATATCTTTGCATCGACTGTACATTGAGTTTCTAAACTCGTAAAATCTAACTACCGTCCATTTGGAGAGAATTGGCCCTTTTCAGGCTGAATTTGAAGCTGAATTAACAGTAATTATACTACTTAGCACTTTTCGATTCTTAAAGTCTATCCGGTCCCAGTAGGTATAGCCGGGTTCTCTCAGCTTAGTAAATTCATTAGGTTCACAAATGAGAAAAAATGCACCAAATCAGCTGCAGTTGTTTTAAATTTATTAAGACAACTCAGCAGAATCTGATCTATCTGAATTCCCAGAGACGATAGTCATGATCTAACTACGTACTTAAATTCACTGATAGTGCATCTCTTCGCAATGTTATTGTTACGATAGAGAAAATCGTTAGCCAAATTAATTAAGTATTTAGTTATGCTGAAAAGTCTGCGAAAGAATAATCACCAAATTAAAAAAAATATATAAACCA